>OX345648.1:4793480-4899896 GCA_947044365.1 Petrosia ficiformis
AGTAGAAGGAAGAGACATTCCAAGTGACACGGACTGAGGTGAGGAAAAGGTACTAGGAATGTTTGTAATGCTAGTCTGTGGAAGTGATAAAGATGTCATTGTTGAATACGGTACTGTTGAAACAGATGGTGTAGTTAGTAAGTTTGATATGGAAGATATAGGTATTTGAGCTAAGGTATTCGAGACAGACCCGGCAACCAGAGAAGGACTGGTATTAATACTCTGTGATTGATTACTTGAGGTAAGAAAGTTAAAAGACTGTGGAGATATTGTTGATGACGGTAAACTTGATGTCAAGGAATTTAACTGAGCGGATGACACAAACTGATTTCCAGCTTCTAACCCAGGAGATGTAATTTGGATTGGATTGGTTACACTGCTGCCTGGAGTTACATCATGAGAAGACAGACTTTGAATGGAGCTTGAAAGGTTGTAAGTATTGGGCGTGGATGGATGTAATAAACTGGCATTAGGAAGGTTTCGTTGTGGAGATGAAGTCAATTGATGAGTTAAAGAACCGACCGACATAGGTGCTTTTACATCAATATCGAATCCACTTTGTCCGAGTGAAGAGGGAACAGGTAAGCTCCCAACACTAGCTGGACGCAAAGGAGATATAGATAAGTTTGGACTATGTTGAGGTATTCCAGGGGCAGAATCTGGATAATGATCGAGTAATGAAGTAGTGGACTCGGTCTTTACAAGAGGGCTTTTATCGGAAGGCAGAGTAGATACTTCTGGTATCGAAGGTAGGGCTGGTGAGGGGCTATCGGAATAAGAGGGAACTGAGTTGGGTGCAGTCTGGCTATTGGAGATCGATGGTGGTTGGGAAATATTGGGTTTAATATCTTCCTGGACTGTCGGGCTGGGTTCGGGCTCTGACTTGATTTTCTGAATCTTTAGAGCTATATAATTATTATAAAATAATATGAAATAAATGTAGCCTCATACACACTCTTAAGATGGCAGAGAAAAGGAGTCTGCATTTAACTGTTTTTACATGTGCTAATTAACGTGCAAAACAACATGTGGTCACTAAAGGGTGTGTCTGTCTGTAGTATACTAAAGACCTGCTCCTCCTGGTTTGAAAAGTATCAGGAGATCCTAGGTATTGTACAGAAACAGAATGAAACTAGTCATATTGATTATACTATCTATTTTCAGCTAAACTGAAAGATTACGATAGTTCACAGATACCCCAGGTATCTGGGAAATTAAAAAGTTGACTTAGCACATGTATAACAATTGAAGTCGGGCTCTTTTCCGCCGCCATCTTAAGAGCATGATGAAGCTAATATCCAGTTCTAGGTTTTAGTTGAAGGGATTTGGTATCCAACAAGCTTAATAATGCCCCTTCCTGCATACTAAATTTCATTAACTTCCTGTACAAAATGGCAGAATGATGAGCGATTGAAGGTAAGCATTTGATCATAGTAATTTTGTGGGAAACTAGGTCCCTTTCAAAAATTAGGTCACTTTAAAACAAATTTCTAGGGACTATCTACATACATGATTTTAATCACAAAGAAATCATTTACACAAACACATGTACACATGTAGACGTATACACATGTAGACGTGTACACATGTACACATGTACATACATGGTAATTCCAATCCTTGTAACAACACCATACAGCCATTATGAAGAGCGTGGTCAGCCTGGCTAACACCTATATCAGGATTTGGGCTACCCTGCATATGAAAATGGAGTAAATGACAGTAAGATTAATATTAATATCTTATAATTACAATGTACTTTCAAAAATAGTTCTTTGTAAGGTGACAGCCATCTTGGAGAGATTAGCGAAAAATTGATTCCATTCTATGAATAAGAATATAAGGATATATAAATGGATGGATGGATGGATGAATGGATCATGGATGAATGGATGGATGGATGGGTGGGTGGATGGATGAATGGATCATGGATGAATGGATGGATGGATGGATATGGATGGGTGAATGGATGGACGGATCAATTGTGATCAAATGCAAACCTTTCCCATGTATTCTGCAACTTGTAAGTGAGTCATGCCACCAAATTTGAGTGATTCAAAAACAGGCATTGAAGATGGTGGAAGATTAGTTATTAAAATACAGTGTTTCTCAATGTGAATATTCATATCATCACTACTAAAAATGGGAATGAGAATGGAAATATAAGAATGGGAATGAGAATGGAAATATAAGAATGGGAATGAGAGTCGAAATACAAGAATGGGAATGGGAATGGAAAATAAGAATGTGGAATGTGAGTGAAACAAAAAAGAATGGGAATGCGAATAGAAATATAAAAATGCAAATGAAATTGGAAATATACATGTAATTATGGGAACGAGAGTGGAAATATAAGAACAGGAAATAGAGTGGAAATATAAGAATGGGAATGAGAGTAGAATGGGAACATACATTTCAGAATGGGAATGAGAAAAAAAGGAATATGAATGGAAAGAATAGGAATGAGGGTAACAGAGGAAAATTAAAGAATGTGAGGATAATTAACAGAGAATAAGAATGAGGACGAGAGGAGGAATGGGAACAAGGATGAGAAAGAAGGAATAGGAATGAGGATGAGAGGAATGCATGGTTTCATGCATATTTTACCAAATTTTAAACTCACTTTTTACAAGCAAATTTCTCCATTATGTCAAAAAACTGCGTAAGTAAAAAAATTTCACACAGTAACTAAATTAATAATTTCCATACCTACTAGTTGAGAATGCTCATTACAAAGATGTATATACACATAATGAATGCTAACAATAACTACACTCAATTATTATTGACATGTCCATGTTTATAAATGTATAACATGTACATGTACATGTTTATAAATGTATACACGTACTGTACATGTACATGTACACTATGTACATGTACATGTACTAAAATCTACAGATCCTATTAAGTTTTGTTTCTTAACATCTGGCTAATTACATGTACATGTACATATTAACAGACAGGACTTGGCTGATTTTCATTGACACCATGTAAAACTAAAAACAAACATCAACCATTGCCCAGTCTATGTAGAGTGGTGATCTTGCATTTAGTGCTGTTTACCCAGTATATACTTAATACTGTCTCAGTAGCCTATATACATGATGTATTATCTGATAGGTGGTTACTTCAGATTAATCCTAACCAGTGCTAACCAGTAAGGGCAGAACACTGTTCAACGTACCTCCAGTGAAGCTGCAAGACCTTCAGATACTCTACAGCAATGTTCAATCAAACCACCTTCAAATCTAACGTATGAATTGAAATAAGAATATGATTTGAGGTGGTGTTGTGTCTATACTGGTATAGGTACATTTTACATAATAATGACCACTTATAGTTATAGTTTATGAAACTTTTAGTTTAGTTTAATTAATAGTTTCCAGTGAATATACATCTCCATGTGACCTATACCACATGATCATATACCACGTGACTATACACCATGTGACCATATACCACATGCCTATACACCATGTGACTATATACCAAAGACTATACACCATGTAAACATATACCACATGACTATATACCATGTGACTATATACCACATGACTATACACCATGTAAACATATACCACATGACTATACACCATGTAACCATAGTCACCAATTCACTATAAACTATGCAACTATACATCATATGAAGTATGGTCATGTGGTACATGTATATAGTCATACACATGTACCACATGACCATACTTCATATGACCTTACAATACATGTACATGTACATGTATTTCCAAACTCTAAATATTATATTATACTAAAAACGATATCTTTTAAAATGTTAAAAGCAAGAAGCCAATGAAAATCCTCTTCCTGTGTATATCCCCTTTCAATGGCTTAATATAAACAACAAGTCTGTGTGTATTGATAAAGATTTGATATATAAACATGTGGATATCTTCTACAACACAAACACAATTCTTTTATGAAGCCATTTTAATAACAGTTAATATAATTATTATACACAGTGGGAGGATTTGTGGGAATGCCACGCAGGACAAAGTTTACAAACACATCTGCTCTACAACAAGAAAAGGTATCCCCATGATTAGAAGAGTATATAATAACTATAATAAGATGTTATGTTTCATATTATGAGAAAAATCAGCCATGACTACTGAATGTTGGTCACCACACAGTTTCTTGTAGAACTTTAGGAATATATTGCACCTAGGACAGCTATTAGTTTCAGTTTCTAGGAAAGCTACAAGCAGCTTTCTTCCTGCTGTTTTGTGGAGCTCGATCATGCATTCCATTACGTACCACACCCATTAATTGACCAAGCCCCCTGTGTGACACAGCTTCCTTAACTATGTATACAACACATACTCATGTAAGCAACAAATACATCGAACCCATGGGAAAGCAATTATAGGAACAAAAATTTGCTTCAAGCGTATTTGAGTTTGGAAACACAATGTATGCTGCTTGAGCACTGGTAACTCTTTGCTCGCCAAATGAAGTGGTATATTTGACATCCCAACCAGCTGCTACCAGATTAGTGAGGCATATTATACTTTATTATTCCTTTACTCCAATTGATTATACAAGGGGGTTATATTGCTCATGTCTGCGAAAAAATGCAAAAAATATAAATATCATTGATTTTATCCTTTCATTGTCTATATTTTAAACTAATGTGTTCTATTTACTAGTGTTGTTTTAGTATGACCACTTATAGTTATAGTACATATCTAGCTTCTCACAATTTTAGTTATAGTTATAGTTAATTAACTAAAATAATATTAGGCTTATTTAGTTTTAGTTAATTAACTAAAATTGCCTGTTTTTTTTTTTGTTTTAGTTAGTTAAACACATGGTAAATGTAGTTATTGTAATAGACTTGAAATTTAGATACAGTTTAGTTAACAAAAAGTCACAATGCCATGCTGAAAGTCACAATGCCGTACTAAAAGTCACAATGCCTTACTAAAAGTCGCAATGCCGTACTAAAAGTCACAATGCCATACTAAAAGTCACAATGCCGTACTAAAAGTCACAATGCCTTACTAAAAGTCGCAATGCCGTACTAAAAGTCACAATGCCGTACTAAAAGTCACAATGCCTTACTAAAAGTCGCAATGCCGTACTAAAAGTCACAATGCCATACTAAAAGTCACAATGCCTTACTACAAGTCACAATGCTGTACTAAAAGTCACAATGCCGTACTAAAATGGGCTTTAGTTATACATGTAGTTAACTAAAATGACACTACTACTTACTAAGATTGTTATACTGGTTTTAGTAATCAATGCATTTCTATATTTCTCGTAGTTTCCCTCCTAAAATTATATTCTCTAAAATTACATATATAAGATCAAGGTCAGAGTGTCATAGACGTCTGGAGATATGAGAAATCAATGAAGAAAACAGGATGTAGAACCTTTCTGCATAATTGCAAGTCCACTGCTCTAATAAATAGAAGTTCACAAACTTCAACTCCAAATTTTTCAAACAGTAAAATTCAATTCAGTAATATAGAAATGTTTATAGAATTTGTGTGTTCTTAATCTAATAGTGAATTTTCAAATTCAGGAAAAGTATGCTAAAAATTTGCATACCTAAATGTATATGTACATGTATATGTAGTTAACATTACATGTATATCAACACTTGCAAATAGACACAACACACTTCATAAATATAGTCTAAAAAGAAGTGAGATTTTTCTTTGAGATCATTTTAATTGAAGAATTTTAGTACATGTACAATTGTATATGTATACGTTATAACGTGCTACGAGTGCTATATCAGATTTATAATCACCAAGCACGAGGGCCGTAGGCCCGAGGGCGAGGTGATTATAAATCAGATATAGCACAAGTAGGCGTGTTATAATTAATATATTTCATGAAAGACAAAACCTTTGTTGATGTCTGATGTTTCTCCTACCTTTTTGTCAGCACTTTGGAGAAGGTAAGCGTTGTTTTTTTGTAGTCTGTTTCGACGGCAGGTTTTATATCTGACCACAAGATGCTATATCTGATTTATAAACCTGTGGTTTACTTTGATGTTTTGCCGTATCGGGATATATATATTCATAAATTAGCTAATTTGAATAGTAATTAGACATAGTTAATTAGATAAAGGTCATTCCTGTTCACCTTGACCTCAGAAACATGTTCATAACTTTAGTTTGGAATGACAAGCAATCTTTTACCAGCACCATATAACTATCATTCCCATTATTTTGTATATGTCAAATTTCAATCCATTACTTCATTATTGGGTTACAGTATAATTGTATATTAACCTTATGATATCAACCTTAACACTATACATAAAGACAAAACAATAATGAATTAGGCCATTTGTATAATATAATTTTAAAATACAAAATTTAATTAAACTTTTTAGTGGGTGGAGTCGCACTAAAGTAGAGAGTACCTAATTTTCAAAAAGGGGCAATAATTAAATAATTTTTAACAAATGGTTACCTTTAGTAGCTCATTATTTCGCTCATTTGTATAGTAGGTCAATGAAATTTAGTATCTAAGTAATAATAGCTCTTCATGGATATCAAATTTCCATTGACTTCCTGTACATAATGGCATATTAATGAGTAAGCAAAATTATTTAACAGAAAGTGTCCCTTTTAGAAAATTAGTATAACTTAAACATTATAATTTGACTTACTTTATATCATTCAAGTTTTGAAGTAATGATTCGGGATTTGTGGTAATAGGAGAATAACTACAAGATGATGCCGAAAAGACAGCTGTCGGATTTACTGTAACAACTCCATATTGATTCACACTAGATGGCTATAGGAATAAATAATAGCGAAATTTTATAAACCAATAAGTAAATATGTATTTATATAACAACTTATGATTTCACACAATAATTGTTATTTTAGTTAAACTGCTTTCATTTGTAACAACACAGCTGGCATTTACTCCCCTTACTGGAATCTTGACCCACCATTGGAAGTGAGTTTACCAAATAGGCACAGCACAGTATGCATGTACATTATCCTACAACGTAAGAGTCTTTCAATATCAACATTTGAACCCCCACCCACCTTAACAATTTGCTGCAACAATTTGGTAATGTAGTATTTAAGTAATCAACCTTTTTTTTGTATATATAATATAATATAATACTAATGGTAAATATAGTGTGTAGTTTTTGACAAATTAGTAAAGAATAATAACATTAAGTTTACTCAATCAGCATAAATAATTATGTCTGTAATCTTTTAGCTTTCAGGCTAAACCCACAAACCTTATTATTACTACTGCCACATATTATTATATATACTAACTCCAGTACTACATTTGGAATCCAGTGTACACCTAATTCATGCCATTTCATACAACATAAAATACTATATATATATAGTAATTGCAATGAGAATTTAAAGCAATATTTGTGAAGTTGTTGTAATACAACACAATATGTGTACCACTTAGTATTCACCTGTAGTATTAATTGCTTTTCAGACAGTGGTCCTCCATTAAAATACCTGCAAGCAACAAGTTGTGGTGTACACATAAATACATTTAAAAGGTCTCACTCACTCAATGCAAGGAACAACGTAGTCCGTTAATAACTGTCTGAAGATTCCACTGAGTGCAGAAGATGCGTCTACTACAAATACTACCTGCCTGGAGGTTCCTCGCACACCCATTATGAAACCATGATCGCAAATACAAGTCCCTCTTGATCTATATCTTGAACCGAAGAACGCGCTATAGGGACTGTCCCTAATGATCATTCAATCGATTAGACTGAGCATGCGCAGTTCGCTACCCACGTGTTGGTTGTATTTCGTAATCGCAGGATTTCGAAATACCATCTTCTAGGGGATGTCTCAGCATAATTATTTCGCAATTTGGTATTTCGAAATATTTTGGTATAAAAATAGACAAACATTATGTATTATTTCACTTTATTTATAATCCTAATATGCAAAAAAGTTTTGAATCTACTAAAAAAGATATTTATTCAGAGGAAGTTCGATTGCAGGATAAGAGGGAAAGCCACGAAAAAACCGAAAAGAAAGATCAAATATTTAATTGGTCTCCAGAAGCATCACCAACTCAAAAGCGACACCAAGTTCAGGCCCAGAGCAATCAAAAAGTTGAAGTTACCAAAGATGGAGAAATTACTCTGTTTGACAGTTTTGAGACAATGGGCTTATGTGATGAAATCTTACGAGGGGTGTATGCATACGGTTATGAAAAACCCTCTGCAATCCAGCAGCGTGCAATTGTTCCTTGTACACAAGGCAGAGATGTAGTTGCCCAGGCACAGTCTGGTACTGGGAAGACTGCAACATTCAGTATTGCGTTATTGCAACAAATCGATACATCAAAAAATGTTTGTCAGGTAATGTTTCAGTGCACAATTAAAGGTCATTCACGTTCACTATGACCTCAGAAAAATGTTCATAACTTCAGTTTGAAATGACCAATAATCTTATTACCTGCACCATTTCATACAATTATCCTTCTCATTTATGTCAAATTTCAATCTATTGCTTCATTATTGAGTTGCCTTTTGACATTAAACTATACACTATACTACATACAAAGTCATCACATCCTAATTTTAAGGTCATTGTCAATGTGAACAGGCTATAGTTGTTACTCTATACCTTCTTTAATTGCATAATTTTATATTGCAGGCATTGATTCTTTCTCCAACTCGTGAGCTGGCGAGGCAAACACAAACAGTTGTTCTTGCTCTAGGAGATTACCTTGATGCTGAGTGCTACTTGGTTGTAGGTGGTGAGAAGGTACAAGACATGAGACAACGGCTAACATCTGGGGTACATGTGATAGTAGGTCAGTTCAAATAATTATAATATGCAGTATTTATTGGTTCTTCTACAGGTACTCCTGGTCGTGTGAAACACATGATAGCAGAAGGGGCATTGGATACACGTCACATTAAAATACTTGTATTGGATGAAGTGGATGTAATGTTGTCTAGAGGTTTTGAAGAGCAGGTGAAAGACATCTTCATGAAATTGCCTAAAGATATACAAGCTATAACAGTAACAGCTACTCTTCCTCCAGATGTACTCAAGGTTAGGTTGTATGTAAAACCCAAATGGCCAAGAATATAAGATGTGGAAAAAATAATTATATACATTATATTTGTTCATGATCACTTTAGATAACAGACAAGTTTATGCGTAGTCCATTGCACATACTCATTCAGGATGAAGAAGTACCTCTGGAAGCCATTCGTCAGTTTTATGTTGATGTAGAACGAGATGACTTTAAGTTTGATACCATCTGTGATATATATGAATCTCTTTCTGTTGACCAGTCTATCATTTTCTGCAACACACGGCGTAAAGTTAGTATTTAGAAATGATTTCTTTTATATAACTTATGCTGGGTTAAATTCTTCCATTTACTATTGTAGTACATCTGTTTTAATTATCTATGCATCCATTCATTCATTTTGATACAAGGCTAAAATTATACTTTCATTTAGGTGGATGTATTAGCTGCACATATGGGCAGACATGATTTCACTGTGTCTTGTATCCATGGAGATCAATCACCAGAAGAGAGAAAGGTAGTGATGAAGGTAAGAATAGATACCATAATTTTAATATATAATACATACAAGTTTTATTTATTAGGAATTTCGTACTGGAGCCTCTCGTGTTCTGATTGCCACTGATGTTCTTCAACGAGGTATTGATGTACAACATGTATCAATGGTTTGTAATGTTGATCTTCCATGGGACAAAGACAGCTATATTCACAGGTTAATACTATACGTAAATATGGGTTGGTCTATTGGTCTAATTCTACATGGCATGATCATGGATGAGTATAGTCTCATTTCAAGACTACTTTACATCCATTTTGCACTTGTTTTAAAGTAATTTATACTTATTTCATTATGTTCTCATCTTTCCATTTTGAAATTTTAAGAGTTGGACGTTGTGGCAGGTTTGGACGTAAAGGTGTTGCAATTAGTCTGATTACCAAGAATGATTACCCTGTGATCAAGTCATTGGAGCAGTATTATTGCACTCAGATTGAGGAGATGCCTCGAGATGTGGCCAACTACCTGTGAACTTCCCTTAATATATAAAACTTTTGATTTTTATTAATTAATTAATTGTTTGTACAGTTTCGTCATACATAGATTGTTCAGTGACGTTTTATGCTTAGGCCTTATTAAATTAATAATAATGATTTTTTTATGGCTCTATGCCTTATTTAATTAATAACGATGATTTTTATGGCCCATAGGGCCATCACTATGATTGCTTTCCCACGGCTGTCGGGTTCGCGAAGTTGCGTCACTTACCCGCGCAGAGATCGCGATTCGAAATTGATTAGTGGGCGTGGAAACAGCACATGTTGAACGTTGTTTAAAAAAGAGTAGTGACACTTTAAAAAGGGTAATGGCTCGCTATATACCAGGTGCTACCTCTGTTGAAATTCCTCTCAGAGACACAGACGAAGTAAAGTTTGCTCTTATTAATGCACGAATGTATTACACTAATCTTTTTCGAGTTATATTTAGAATTATTCCATATAAAGCCCATCTTTACCCATATAGGTAATAGAACTAGACATTGACCAATTACCAGAGGGAGAAGAAGTGATTGGTATTTTGAAAGATGAAAGGGCCCCGTTACACACGTGGGTTACTCTAGCAGTGAGTATAGTATTGTGTTTGTTGACAAAACGTAAAATCACCTCTTTGTTTCTGTTTAATTAGCTTCACTATTACAAGCAAAATAAGTATGAAGACTTTGCTAAACTTCTAAAAGCATCAAGAACAGGTATGTATTAAATCCCTTATAGCCAATCAGATTACAGACAAGTGATCATCAAGGTTCATATGGGGGGGGGTGATATCCCTCAGAGGCCATAAACTTAAACATTTTCTTGTGGGGGGGGGGGGGGGGGGGGCATACCTCCACACCCCCCAGGAGCAATGTGATTCACATCATTGATCATTTTTCATGTGATCTCATTTTTTAGTGTTTATTTCACACTTATGCAATAAAACACATTTTTATGTCCCTATAATTGCTTTCCATGGAGTTTAATGTATATATATATATATATACATGTATATATGTTTGTGTCACTTGCGCGACTATGCGTTGTATACGTAGTTAAGGAAGTTGCGTCATTCCCGGGGGCTCGGTCAATTAATGGGCGTGGCGCGTAAAAGAACGCGCGTTTGGAGCTACTGAGCAGCTGAGGAAGCTTCAAAAAGGATGTAAAACTGCTAATAACTGTTGTATATATAGTATAAATAGTATGCAAGAATATTTAACAAGTAAGTATGATAAGTTGTTGAGTTTAGACACGAGGAAGTCGTCATTTAGAACCTTGAAGGAGTACTTCAGTCAGTTCATCAAAGATCTGTGTATTTAAACTGCAATCAGGCTTACACTTACTTCTTCAGGCCCCGGCTTTCGAGTACACAGAAAGGTAGAAACACTAATGCCATCAGCAATGCTTAATACACATGTACAGTCATCACAAAGCAAATATAGGGATGTTTTTTTCTCTATATACACTTGTTTTGTGTATGAACATGTAGAACAAGTGTATATAGAGAAAAAAAGCATCCCTATATTTGCTTTGTGATGACTATGTATTAAGCATTGCTGATGGCACTAGTGTCTCTACCTTTCTGTGTACTCGAAAGCTGGGGCCTGAAGAAGTAAGTGTAAGCCTGATTGCAGTCTAAGTACACAGATCTTTGATGAACTGACTGAAGTATTCCTACAAGGTTCTAAATGATGACTTCCTCATATCTGAAACTTAACAACTTACTTGTTAAAGATTCTTGCATAATATTTATACTGTTTCTCTGCTATATGGAACAGTTATTAGCAGTTTCTGAATCTTCCTGGCTTGTCTGTAGCTCCAAGAGCCTCGAACGCGCGTTCTTTTACGTGCCACGCCCATTAATTGACCGAGCCCCCAGGAATGACGCAACTTCCTTAACTATGTATACAACGCATAGTCGCGCAAGTGACACAAACATATATATATATATATATATATACATTAAACCCCGTGGAAAGCAATTATAGGGATGGCCCTACGGGCCATAAAAATCCAAAACAATCTTGTTTACATCATTTACTTCCTATAGTTGAAAATGGCATTATAACTAATACAATGTACTTCATGCTAATCTGTTTGTATATTCTTATATATTCTTGTATATTGTATCTAAAGAGCTGTTAACGTTCTCTCTTTCTATTAGATGCCGATATTGACTATCCTGATCACGAGAAAGATCAAATGGCGGCTTTAGATATACTTGCAGCTTATCATGTTGAAAAGGCACGACTGGAGAAAAACAAAGATGCTAAAAAAGAACAATTCTCACAGGTACTAAGTCTACGCAATTTTAAAAAATGTAGTCCAAAATCAAGGAGACAATTTGAGACCAAATTTACTTCAACATGCATAGACCCACTGTTTTTCCGTTTCAAATTAGACCATTTCATAAATCATTTCAAACACTTAATTAAAATGAAAATTGGCTAGTTCACTAAAATTAAAACGTTTTTAGTTAATTAAACTATAACCAGTATTCTGTCCACATTGGTCAGCACTGGTCAGGAATAACCACCACTCAGATGAATTAACCACCTACCACTTAGATGAATTAACCACCACTTAGATGGCCCTCTCAGATGACCTCTCAGATAATACATGTACATACTGAGACAGAATTAAGTATAAACTGGATAAACAGCACTAAATGCAATGTAGCATAACTGAACGAGAACCCAGACATGCTATTAGCTAAAAGTAGTCATTTTGTCAAACTAAAACAACACTAATATTTCAACTCATTCATTATTTTTTCATCAGGCCACACTACTCTATACCACAGCAGATAAAATAATTATGTATGATCCTCATCATCTGCTTGGAAGAGCATATCTTTGTCTACTCGAGGGAGACAAAATGGATCAAGCAGAAGCTCAATTCAACTTTGTACTTCAGCAGGTATGGTGGGGGATAGGATGAAGAGGGAATGGACTATCTGTTATAGTGGGGTGGAGTACAAAATAACGATTTCATATTGTGTGGCCAATGTGTCTGGCTAAATAAAATTTTGGTTGTATACTCAAAATGTGGCTAGAAAGAGACTACAGATGTATGTACAAGTAGATACATCTTATGTGTAATATATAATTATTACAAGAAAAAAAGGGTGTCTCTGACCACACTTTCTAGGGCTCACCCTTCAGTGATGTATGGTGACTTTCTATTGTTATATATACTGTTTATCGTTACAATTATTCTTTCTTCCTTTATCAGTCTCCTGATAACATTCAGGCGTTATTAGGTAAAGCTTGTGTGGCGTTCAACAAGAAGGACTACAAAGGAGCTCTGGCATTTTATAAAAAAGCTTTGAGAACTAATCCTGCCTGTCCTGGTTCTGTGCGACTTGGAATGGGACACTGTTTTATGAAGATAGGGAATGTTGAAAAAGCCAGGTATTTAAAGTTTGTTCACATTCACCATGACCTCAAAATTTTGATGTGGTGACTTTATATGTAATATAGTGTAAGTTTAATGTCATAAGGTTAATACATGATTATACTGTAACTCAATAATGAAGTAATGGATTGAAATTTGATATACACAAAAAAGAATGGGAATGAACCTTTTGTTTTTAGGTCAATTCATTTATTATTTCTAAATTTAAAATTAGTGGGAATGAAATTTCTTTGACAATGAAAATTTCTCACACTATGTTTCACCATAAATGAGTACAGTGTGGGTTAATGAGACCTGCTTTTCCTGACAAAATCCATAACTTAATCGTCTAATATTGTTTTGTTCAGATCAATGTAATGGTCATTATTGTTTTGTTCATGGTCATTCATGTTCACCTTTTTAATTTATGTATTTTATCACACCAATGTTCATAATACAGTCATACTTTCCTCTAGATCAGCATTTCAAAGAGCATTAGAACTAGATCCCTCATGTATTGGTGCACTGGTTGGACTAGCAGTACTAGAACTTAATAATAAACGGGTTTGTCATACCTGTAATTACACAATACATATGTATATTGTCAAAATAAAGGGGGGTGAAGCCTCTATCCATGTGTATTAGGCACATGGCCCACCAGGGGAGTGGGGCATGGTTCTCATGGAAACCTTTAATTTCAGACTCTCTGAGATCACTTGTGGTGATTTTCAGATGCATATTTGACCACAAAAGATATTTGCTGAGCAGGTTTGATATTGCAAGGGGGATGCCCCTCTCCCCTTAAATGCAACTCTGATATCGCAGCAGCACTACTTCATCTCGTACATATACAATTATACATGTATGCATGTACATGTAGATGTATTCTGTTCTATCCTAAACTCAGCATGAATCTATCAAGAAGGGAGTAGAACTGTTATCAAAGGCCTATACACTGGACTCTGCTAATCCCATGGTTCTAAATCACTTGGCAAATCATTTCTTTTTCAAGAAAGTAAGTCAACAGTCTCTTTATGTAATAATGTAATATATACATTCTGGACCACTGCCTTGATACTCGTTCTCCATGTCTGTGTCCTATTTCTCCTCCTTCTCCTCCTCCTTCACCTCCTCTTCCCGCTCCTTTTCCTCTTCCTCCTTCTCCCTCTCCTCCTCCTCCTTCTCCTCCTCTTCCCCCTCCTCTTCCTTTTCCTCTTCCTCCTCCTCCTCCTCCTCCTCCTCCTCCTCCTCCTCCTCCTCCTCTCTATATATTCAGGACTACACTAAAGTACAACACTTGGCTCTTCATGCTTTTCATGGCACAGAAATAGAAGCTATGCAGGCAGAGAGTTGCTACCAGCTGGCCCGGGCATATCATGTTCAAGGAGATTATGACCAGGCTTTTCAATACTATTACCAAGCAACACAGTTTGCAGCTGCTGGTTATGTGTTACCTCATTTTGGTCTTGGACAGATGTATCTAGCACGACAAGATTTTGACAATGTGAATTTAATAATTATAATAAATAATGTTATTTTAGTTAACTATAACTAAAACTAAAACCGTTTTAGTAAAGCATTATGACTTTTAGTTAACTAAACTATAACTAAATTACAAGTCTATTGTAATAACTATGACTAACTAAAATGAAAATGGGCCAATAATGGACACTTAGTTACATGTAGTTAACTAAAACTAAAACTAAAACCGTTTTAGTAAGGCATTATGACTTTTAGTTAACTAAACTATAACTAAATTACAGGTCTACTGTAATAACTGTAACTAACTAAAATGAAAATGGGCCAATAATGGACATTTTTAGTTACATGTAGTTAACTAAAACTAAAACCCTTTTAGTAAGCCTAAAATTGTTTTAGTTAGTTAACTACTAAAAGTGGTCATTATTGTCATACTAAAACAACACTGTAAATAATTCATAGTTGAGGTTTCTTGAACTTGTATAGTAACAATAAATTTATTCTTGAAAGTTTCGGCCCAAGGGCCTTCCTAAGCTAAAGAAGGCCCTTGGGCCGAAACACTCTTTTCAAGAATAAATTTATTGTGTTACTATAAAGTTCAAGAAACCTGAACTATGAATCCCAAAAACACAATGGAACCCTTATGGAATAACCAGTAGTAATATACAGTGGTGTGGAAACAGGACATTGTCCAATAAATCTAGTGAATGTCTGGTAAATTGAAACTGAATTATATACATGTATATGGAGCAGTACAAGAGTGATGAAAATAGGTCAACGTGTCTGTCATTAATTGGCTCAATATTTCCACATGTATATTGTGAGTAGAGTGGCCATAAACTTTTAAATTGTTAATTTGAGTGAGTGAAAAGTGGAGAGTACCATATGCTAACATCATAAATATATACAATTTTTTTGTGTTTTTAATCTCAAGGCTGCTCAGTGTTTTGAAAAGGTTCTGGCGGCTCAACCTGGTAACTACGAGACAATGAAGATCCTAGGGTCTCTGTATGCAAACTCACTGTCTGCAGAAAAGAGAGAAATTGCTAAAATTCATTTAAAGAAAGTTACTGATGAATTTCCGGATGATGTTGAGGCTTGGATTGAACTAGGAGCTGTTTTAGAAGCTTCTGATACACAGGTAGTGTATGAATCCAGTTGTGTACTCCACAATGTATAAGAGAATTGAGATTCTGCACACATACACAAATCACACACACATACACACACCCTCACCTCACATACATGTATACAAACACAATACACACACCCTCACCTCGCATACATGTATACAAGCACAATACACACACCCACACCTCACATACATGTGTACATGTATACAAACACAATATATATACCCTCACCTCACACACAAGTATGCAAACAATACACACACCCTCACCTCGCGTACATGTATACAAACACAATACACACACCCTCACCTCACATACATGTATACAAACACAATACACACACCCTCACCTCACATACATGTACATGTATACAAGCACAATACACACGCATATCGACACACACATAATTACACAACGTGCAACATTTACATGGTAAGAGAAGAGCAGTTCTTGCGTATACAAATACAGAATAGCTTTGTAGATCCTCTGTTCGCTTATAGAGATGGATAGGACCCCTGCCACCCAAAATATATTTGTGTTTTACTCCCATACATATTTATGTACTATAATATCCTTCAAAGCTTACTTAATGCCTATAAGAAAGCATCTCATTCACACATACAATGTATAATTATATTTATGTATTATAATCTCCTCCAGAGCTCTCTTGATGCCTACAAGAAAGCATCTCAACTTCTCACAGACACTGTAGGAGCGGATATTCCTCCTGAGATATTGAACAATATAGGTGTCCTGTATTTTAAACTTGGAGATTATGAAGAAGCTTTGGTCAGTAGAATTTTTCTCTCTCTCTCTCGTTCTCTCTCTCTGTCTCTCTGTCCATCTTTGTCTTTCTCTGTCTCGCTCTGTCTTGTGTCTTTGTCTCTCTCTCTCTCTCTCTCTCTCTCTCTCTCTCTCTCTCTCTCTCTGTCTCTCTCTCTGTCTCTCTGTCTCTCTGTCTCTCTCCATCTTTGTCTTTCTCTGTCTTGCTCTGTCTTTTGTCTCTTTCTGTCTCTATCTCTATCTCTCTGTCCATCTCTGTTTCTCTCTGTCCATCTTTGTCTCACTCTGTCCATCTCTGTCTGTGTCTCTCTCTGTCTATCTCTGTGTGTCTATATATCTATATAATTATATATATATACATGTATATATATATATATATATCTGTCTGTCAATTTCTCTTTCTAGTCTTATTTCGACCAGTCTTTGGACAGGGCACGTCAGGAAAGTATTCAAGATGAAACATACTATCATACAATAATGGTTACAACAACTTACAATCTAGCCAGACTTCACGAGGGTCTGTGTGAATTTGAAAAATCTGAGAACGTTTATAAGGGGATATTAAAGGAACATCCCCTTTATATTGATTGTTATTTGAGATTAGGGTGCATAGCTAGAGATAAAGAACAGATCTACGAAGCTTCTGATTGGTTCAAAGAAGCATTGCAAAGGAATCAGGTAAATGTGTTAACCTCATACCCAGGCTCTTAAGATGGCAGAGAAAAGAACCTGGATTTAAACTAGTTTACAAATGTGCTAATTAACTTTTAATTTCCCAGATATCTGTGGCATCTGTAAACTGTCGTAGCCTTTCAGTTTTTCTTTCAGTTTTGCTGAAAATAGATAGTATAATCAAACGACTAGTTTCATTCAAGCAATCTCTGTTTCTGTATAGCACCTTGGATATCCTGACTCGTTCCAAACCAGGAGCAGATCTTGGCTGTATTATTGTGTACTACAAACTAACACACCCTTTAATTAGTCTCGTCCTCAGACTGCCACGCCCTATGGGCAAAGATGGTCTGGAACAGTTGCTTCAAATTCTTGGTCCAGGCATAAAATGTCTTTTTCGCTTAAAAAGGACGTTTGTTGTAAAGAATGTACTTTTTGAGTGGAAAAGACGTTTGACGCTTGGACCAAGAATTTGAAGCAACTGTTCCAGACCATCTTTTGCTTGTAGGGCGAGGCAGTCCGAGAACAAGACTACCCTTTATTAACCACGTGTTTTATGTAGTTTCTCAATATTTTACGTTAGTTTTAACTAAATTAATATTAAGCTCAGGGTGGCCTCTGGACTTCATAAAACAGAAATTATTAATATTGATACCACACCCATTAAATTAAAATCACTAGTAAATTCCTTTAACAAAAGTCTAAGTACTTACGGCTTACTAAAGAGTTATAATTTTACAGTATAAGTAGACCTATACATTTACAGCAGTGTTTTTGATATGCTCATATGGTGCACCATTGGACCAAAGACGCACAGTTCTTTTTGAGCAAGATGGCATTGTTAATTATGATTATATTGTTACTAACAGCATTAACTCTTTGTTAATTGATTCAAAATGTATTCTTAATGGTGCACACACTTGAGCCAATTTGACCCATGCTTCAAAATGTATCAAAAACCCTTGACCTATAAGAAACCTTATAGGAGGGATTTTGACGAAGTATTTGGGAGAATCTAGTTACATTTGAGTCTTCATTATCTTATTTATACACTCAACTACAGGATCATGCTGATGCATGGGCCTTGATGGGAAATCTACATTTAGCTAAACAAGAATGGGGTCCAGGACAGAAGAAATTTGAACGTATACTTCAGAACCCTAATACAAAAGGAGATACATATTCTCTTTTATCATTGGGTAATGTATGGCTTGCTTCCATACATCAGCCCAACAGAGATAGAAGCAAGGTACAGAAATGAGTGTATATGTACACATTGTATATGTATATGAAAGATCATGTGCTCTGTGAGCTAGCACAAGAGGACACAACAACACACAACCAAAATAACATAATTAAAAAGCCACAATGACTTAGAAAATTTAACATGTACTTGTACTTGTACATGTACATGTATAGTTACATGTACATGTACTTGTACTTGTACATGTACAGTTACATGTACATCTACACTACTGTTGTTTTGATACTAAATACTTTAGTTTTATTTTCTCCTCACAAATCTGTTTTAGTTTTAGTTATGGTTCTTAAGAACTAAAAGTAAAAATGATTTATTATAATACTTTTTATGGCCCGTAGGGCCATCCCTATGATTGCTTTCCCACGGGTTCGAACTATATATATATATATATATATATATATATATATATATATTCTTGTGTCCACTTGTGCGAGTATGGGTTGTATACGTAGTTAAGGAAGTTGCGTCATTCCCGGGGGCTCGGTCAATTAATGGGCGTGGCGCGTAATAGAACGCGCGCACGAACTCAAGCTGCTTGTAGCTTACATAAAATTAGAAACTTTGACTGGAACTTCTAGCTAACTATTCTACCTGAAATACATTCCTAAAGTTCTACAAGATTCTTTAAAAGATAAAGAGAGTAGATAATCAAAATAATAACTATAATAGGCTGTTGTGTTTCAGGCATGATAAAGTCAGCCATGATAACTGAATGCTGGACACCATAAAGGGATACTTTTTTTCTCCATATACACTTGTTACTTCTACATGTACATGTAGTTAAACCAAAAAACACTAATGTACATGTACATGTATATGCGTGTATACAAGAGCCAATGACATACATGTATATGTACATGTATACATACATATACATGTGCATATACATGTATATGTATACATGTATATGCACATGTATACATATACATGTACATATACATGTATACATATATAACATGTATATGTATACATGTACATGTATATGTACATGTATTTAGACAAAGGCAGACATTGGACAAGGATTGACAGACAGGCGTCCATTAATTATCATAGCAAAACATATATAAAAGACAGACAGATGATAGGGAATTAATGTATAGTACAATGTATGTACATGTACATGTACGTACTAGAGACAAACACAAAATGTTTGGATGGATATATTATTAATGATAGATGGACAAACATATATGTCATATAGTGTCTCTGCTTGCAGGATAAACGTCATTTAGACAGAGCACTTGGCTATTACAAAGATGTGCTACATAAAGATTCTCGTAACTTGTATGCAGCTAATGGAATAGGTATTGTATTATAACTTAATATGTCAGGAAATATGCAGTCTTGTCCCCAGACCGCCACGCCCTAGACGCCACGCCCTAGACATCACTGTTATTTAACCATTAATTTTTATTTATCAGCAAAATTAGAGGAGCACACTCGCTCACCCCCTTCAACTTTCTGAGTTTCAATTTTCAAGTTGTGTATTTTCTTTACCAGGTGCTGTTTTGGCTCATAAAGGTTTCTTTCGTGAAGCTAGAGACGTGTTTGCTCAGGTGAGAGAAGCAACAGCTGATCTTCCTGATGTGTGGCTGAACTTGGCTCATATTTATGTTGAACAGAAACAATATATATCAGCTATTCAAATGGTTAGTACTCAGACCCATTTGTGGAAATCAGACCCATTTGTGGGACTAGAATATGTACATGTACATAGGACTGATACACATTCATAAGACTCATAGGACTCAAACACATTCATAAGACTCATAGGACTCAAACACATTTATAAGACTCATAGGACTCAAACACATTCATAAGACTCATAGGACTCAAACACATTCATAAGACTCATAGGACTCAAACACATTCATAAGACTCATAGGACTCAAACACATTCATAAAACTTGTGGGACTCATAGGACTCAAACACATTCATAAGACTCATAGGACTCAAACACATTCATAAGACTCATAGGACTCAAACACATTCATAAGACTCATAGGACTCAAACACATTCATAAGACTTGTGGGACTCATAGGACTCAAACACATTCATAAGACTCATAGGACTCAAACACATTCATAAGACTCATAGGACTCAAACACATTCATAAGACTCATAGGACTCAAACACATTCATAAGACTTGTGGGACTCAAACACATTCATAAGACTCATAGGACTCAAACACATTCATAAGACTTGTGGGACTCAAACACATTCATAAGACTCATAGGACTCAAACACATTCATAAGACTTGTGGGACTCAAACACATTTGTAAGACTCACACCCATTTGTGGGAATCAGGCCCATTTGTGAAACTCAGAACCCCATAACAGTTATAGTGTACATGTACATATAGAATGGTATACAGTTATAGTGTACATGTACATGTACATATAGAATGGTATACAGTTATAGTGTACATGTACATATAGAATGGTATACAGTTATAGTGTACATGTACATATAGAATGGTATTACATGTACAATGAATGATATATCAGATTTAACTAGCAAATTACCTTATCAAGTGACCACTATTCTGTATAGGTAAAATGTGATATCCCTAGTAACCGTGGTAACCAGTAACTAACAATAAATTGTGAATATCTATTCTTTAGAATAAAGCCACAGTCTATTTCGTGGGTAATTTATTCATTTTTTAGTGGTTAAAACTCTGCCACCTATGTACCTGAAACCACACCTCCTTCAGTTACTTAATCAGCAGAGTGACATTAATACTCTCTTGTTCAGATTTTGGTGTCAAATAGTTTGTCAGACACCAAAAGACACAAGTGTACATATGTGTCTATACATATATGTGTGTATACATGTACATACATGTATGTGTGTTTACATGTACATATTTGTGTACATGTACATATATGTGTACGTGTATGTATACATGTATGTGTGTGTGTACATGTATGGTGTACATATGTGTGTATACGTGTACATGTACATATATGTGTATACATGTACGTGTGTATACATGTACATGTATGTGTACATGTACATGTACATATATGTCTATACATGTACATAAATGTGTTCATGTACATATGTGTATACATGTACACATGTGTATACATGTACATGTGTGTGTACATGTACATGTGTGTATACATGTACAGTGTACATATGTATGTATACATGTACATCTTTATTTGTTTATTTAATTAATCATTGATTCATTTCAGTATGAAAATTGTTTGAAGAAATTTCAAAATTTTCACAACACGGAAATACTCTTATACTTAGCTAGAGCATATTACAAAACAGGAAGATTAAATGATTGTAAAAGAACTCTACTAAAAGTAAGAATATACGAATTAAATTATGAACAGTATATTAATCAACTCCTATGTACTTTGTAAACTGTAGTAACCATGGTTACATGTATATGTACAGATAACCATGGTTACATGTGTACATCACAGTGTTTCCTCCAGAATAAATATTAAGGGTGGAGGAGTGTATCAGTGGTACATGATGTTTGGTCAACAATGTTTAATCAGTGTTGTAAACTGTTTTTATGGCCCGCAGGGCCATCCCTATGATTGCTTTCCCACGGGTTCGACGTATGTTTATATATATATATATTTTTTTTTTTCTTGTGTCCACTTACGCGAGTATGTGTTGTATACGTAGTTAAGGAAGTGATGTATTTTCGGGGGGCTCGGTCAATTAATGCGTGTGGCGCGTAAAAGAACGCGCGCTCGAGCTCTACAGACTAGCAGAAAGTAGCTAAGTCGGTAGCTTACGTAGAAACTGGAACTAATAGCTAGCTATTCTGCCTGAAATATATTCCTAAAGTTCCACAAGGTCCTTTGAAAGGTAAGGAGAGTAGATAATCAAAATAATAACTATAATAGGCTGTTGTGTTTCAGGCATGATAAAGTCAGCCATGATTACTGAATGCTGGACACCACAAAGCAATCACAGGGATACTTTTATCTTCACTTAAATTTGTAAAGCAATCATAGGGATACTTTTTTCACTATATATCTTGTTCAGCATAAAATTTTATTTAAAACTGGTATAAACCATTGTACAGTAGCTATGGATCATGTTGACATGTACATACATGTACATGTATGTGTACATGTATATGTACATGTAGAATTGTACATACATGTACTGTACATGTACATACATGTACATGTACATGTATAACCATGGTTGGATTATATGTACATGTACATGTAGAATTGTACATACATGTACATGTATGTGTATACACATGTATATAAGTACATATCATTCTTGTTATCCCATATTTTAATTAATTACATATTTTACATATTTAGTGGTACAAGAAGCTTTCACAAATAATTTAATTAAATGAGGCTAAGCAGCTGTGAATATTTTTGAGGGAGAACAATCGTAGGACCACACACTTACCTTTTGACTAATTAACGTACATGTACATGTACTTGTACATGTACTTATACATGTACATATACATGTACTTATACATGTACATATACATGTACATGTACATGTATATACATATTAGGGCTACAACGAATAGTAGTTTTTGGTAATTGGATATTTGCTTGCTTTCTTAGAAATGTTCTCATAACTTGTTTCTAGTGAAATATCAAATATTAGCCTGCCATTTTGCTGTTACCAATTGCTAAAGATATTTATAACCATAGCCAAAGTTCTTTTTAAAACTATCGTCTGAAAGCTCTGATGACCGGAGCAAGAAACTTTCATTGCAATCATAGTTTCACATGTTCAATTTCTGCTCATGCGCAATCATCTGGATGCTAAAAATACATTCGAATACCAAAATAACAAGCGAATATTCATTGCAGCTCCAGTACATGTACATGTACACATATAAATGTACATATACATGTACACATATAAATGTACATATACATGTACACATATAAATGTACATATACATGTACACATATACATGTACATGTACATGTACAATCGCATGTGTTTTGTTTTCTTAGGCTCGACATATTGCCCCACACGACTCTCTCTTGTTATTCAATCTGGCTTTAGTCCAGAGATGGTCAGCAAGCTCAGTTCTCAAATTTGAACGGAGTTCTTTGTCTGATGTGCTAACAGCTGTAAGAGAACTTGAAATGTCACAAAGGTAAGACATATAATAATATACAACATGTTGAAAGAGTTAAAATTACATGTTCCATGTTTTCCATTTAATGCCCATTTTTTCCTTTTGCTTTTCATACATTCAGATATTTTGTTTTCTTGAGCCATGAAGGAGACAGGATGAAATTTGATCTTCAATTTGCTAATCATGAAGCTAGGTATGTGAAAATAGTACATGTACTGTGTGTGTATGTGTATCTATGTGTCTGTGTGTGTCTCTCTGTCTCAGTGTGTCCCTGTGTATGTATAGCTGTGTGTCTGTGTCTCTGTGTATGTGTTTCTGTGTCTGTATGTGTATCTACAATGTATGTGTCTGCGTGTGAGTCTCTCTGTCTCAGTGTGTCTCGATCTGTGTTTGTGTCTCTGTGTATATGTAGCTGCCTGTCTGTGTGTGCTTCTGTGTCTGTATGTGTATCTATGTGTATCTGTGTGTCTCTCTCTGTCTCAGTGTGTCTCTGTGTCTGTGTCTCTGTCTATGTGTTTGTGTCTGTGTGTGTCTCTGTGTCTCTCTGTGTGTCTGTGCATGCACCTGTGTGTACATTCGTGCGTGCATCTGTGTGTGTCTCTGTGTCTGTACATGTATTTGTGTTTGTGTAATGTTATGATAATGGAATTATTCAGTAGATTATACAACAACTTGCACCTCAGTACACAAACCACACAGTCACACCCAGACAGTTCTCCAATTCCGTTATTGATTATGTAACCACACATACAGCTAGTTGATTTAAAATTGATTTCCGCTACTTAATACACAAACCACACAGTCACACACAGACGCATCTTAATTTTCATTATTTATTATGTAACCACACACACAGCTAGTTGATTTTTGCTGCTCCTAAAGGTGTCTAGGGATATATATATTCAGTATTAAACTTGGAGGGAACTTGCTGTGGAGGGGAAGACATCCCAGGGTACCTCCCCTCTGTTGAAAGCCTGTTTATCTACAATGTGTAATCAATATATACGTATGTACATGTATATATTGATTACACATCAATTCGTACAACCTACATGTATCTATCTATTTAAGTATACAACCTACATGTATCTATCTATTTAAGTATACAATCTACATGTATGCCAATAGAAAGTCACCATACATTGTCCAGTAACAGTAATTACCTTAGTTCTACTGTCAGTAATTACTGTCTCGCTACTGTGGTGTTGAATTGACAAGTACACCAATTACTGTCAAAACTACTGTTGAACTACTGTAGTGTGGAAATGAAACTACTGAGTAATTACTGTACTGTACTGTACTGCACTGTATGGAGACTTTTATTGACATGTACTGTATATTCATTTGATATATATTTCAATGATAACTTTGATTCAGACGATGTTCAGATTTATTGAGTCAGGCACAACATCATGTAGCTAGAGCGAGAAGAGTAGAGGATGAAGAAAGAGCACTTCAAGAGAAACAAGAAAGAGAAAGAGAAACATTGAAACTAAAACAAATGGAAGAAGAGGTACATGTATATGTGTGTCTGCATGTGTGAGAGAGTGAGTGTATCTGTGTGTGTCTGTTTGTGTGTATGCCTGTGTATATGAGTCTGTGTGTGTATATATACACATGTATGTGTATGTGTCTATGTTGTGTATTTGTACTTGTACATGTAAGTTGTATGTAGTTACTCTTTCAATTATTCTCCTTTCAGAAAGAGAGAGCTAGACAGAAGGAGTTACAAGCTCAGCAACAGGAACAGGCTAGACAACAATTCATACTGAAAACTCAAAATCTACTTCATTTTCAAAAAGAGGTTTCTCCACCTCCTAAACAATCAAAAAGAAAGGTACCTAACAATACTACACACATACATGTACATATACATATACAATATACATGTACATGTATATGTATATGTATATGTACATGTACATGTATATACAACATGTACATTCACTTAGACCTATAGTTTCACAATGAATATTCATATTTCAGTTATATTAATATTAAATTAACTCAAATCTGTTTGCATTCACAATGACCTCACTCTCTCATATTTACTGTGTTCCTCTAGCGTCCAGCTGGTGATGATGAGATTATTAGTGAAGAGGACAACGAAAATAGAACAACAGAGGGTGTACCAAAGACCAAGAAGAAGAGAAGGTACAACCATATAATGGAACCTCTTTATGAAGGACACCTTGGGACTAAAGTCTGTTCCCATTCACGATGATCCTAAAATTAGGTTGTAATGTCTTTATATGTAATATAGTGTATAGTTTAATGTCATAAGGTTAATACATGATTATACTGTAACTCAATAATGAAGCAATGGATTGAAATTTGACATACACAAAAAAGAATGGGAAGGATAATTATATGAAAATGGTACAGGTAAAAACATTGTTGTTTGTTCCAAACTGAAGTTATGAACATTTTTCTGATGTCACAGTGAATGTGAATGACCTTCAGTGAAAGTGTTCTTTTTGGAGGTCATTTAACATGTATACACTGTACATGTACATGTACACATTTACATGTACATGTACAAATGTTAGGACAAAAACAAGTGTCTTTAGTATGGAGGTGTCCTTAATTCCTAGTGTCCTTTATCAGAGATTCTAAGTAGTTATCATCATATATTAATTCTCTTTGTACTCTAAAACAGATCACGAACAAGTCGGGGTGATGAAACAAAGAAACGGAGAAGGTTTGTTTGTGTTTGTCTGTGTGTGTGTAAATATACATGTATATATACATGTATTAATAACAACTCGTGAATGATCGACTAATCACCTACATGTACTTACTAAAATTGAAACAATTTCAGATCTCACAGGCAATTATAAATATATGTGATGATAGATGTTGATTTACATGTACATGTATTTACCAAGAACCCAAGTCAGTGTTCTGCCCAGGATATTTAGAGTTGTGGTTGGATTCTACATTGCATTTAGTGCTGTTTATCCAGTATATACTTAATACTGTCTCACCATCTCAGTAGCCTATATATGTATTATCTGAGAGGTGGTTAACTCATCTGAGAGGTGGTTAGCTCATGCTGAGTGGTGATTAGCTCATGCTGAGTGGTTGCTATTTTTGACCAGTGTGGGCAGAACACTGCTAAGTGTCAGCCTTTTCTAAATAGTAATGAGAGATCAAACAAGATATATAGAGAAAAAAGTATCCCTATGATTGCTTTGTGGTGTCCAGCATTAAGTAATCATGGCTGACTTTATCATGCCTGAAACACAACAGCCTATTATAGTTATTATCTACTCTCCTTACCTTTCAAAGGACCTTGTAGAATAGCTAGCTATTAGTTCTAGTTTCTACGTAAGCTACACAGCTTTCTTTCTGGTGCTCTGTAGAGCTTGAGCGCGCGTTCTTTTACGTGCCACGCCCATTAATTGACCGAGCCCACCCCCCCCCCCCCCGGAATGTAACTTCCTTAACTACGTATACAACACATACTTGCGTAAGTGACACAAACATATATATATATATGTAGTTCGAACCCATGGGAAAGCAATCATAGGGATGGCCCTATGGGCCATAAAAATTACATTCAAATCGTTAAAGCACTGTTCGTGGAAATCACACCAAGTGAGGTGTAGTCAAAACAAAGCACCCGCAAGGGAATCAAGTGTAGTGTTAAGATCACATCTCTTACACTGTAATTTTCTGTATTATGATAGCGAAGATTGCTACTAGAGGAAGTTGCGCACTCGTCACTGGCATCATCGTAGAGTTTAATCAATGTTTAATCAATGTTTAAATGACCTGCAGTGACACAAATGCAATCCCCCTCTATTAGCTTCAACTCAGTATATGATGTGTTTGAGATAGTGTTGGTTTAGTGTGACACTAATGATCACTTTTAGTTATAGTTATAGTATGATAGTTAAATAGTATTACTAACTAAAGTGTCCATTATTGGCCATTTTTCATTTTAGTTAGTTATAGTTGTTGTAATAGACTTATAATTTAGTTATAGTTTAGTTAACTAAAAGTCAAAATGCCTTACTAAAGGGGATTTTAGTTATAGTTAACTAAAACAATGCTATTGCATATATATATACTGTATAGAACTTTCGTTGTAACCATAAAAAGTGTTCGATCCACTCCAGGGTTGGGCAATTATTTAATTATATCGAGCCATATTAAAATAATTATCGTACAATTAATCACATTATCACCTTTTTTAGAATATCACAAACTATATATTATCTCCATTTGAATAATAGCTACCTACACACTGTTGACTTAATCTGTTAGGAGGAAAAACAATACTGCCAAAGTATTCGATTTCAGTTGTGTTGTGTTCTACTGATTTGAAGTTAATAGTTCCTTATTAAGGATATAATGTCATATGTAGTGTTGTTTTAGTGTGACTATAGTAACCACATAGTTATAGTTATAGTATGACTAGTTTATCGTACCTTTAGTTTAGTTATAGTTTAATTAACTAAAATAATATTAGGCTTACTAAAAGGGTTTTAGTTTTAGTTAACTAACTAAAAGTGTACATTATTGGCCAATTTTCATTTTAGTTAGTTATACATGTAGTTATTGCAATAGACTTGTAATTTAGTTTTAGTTTAGTTAAAAGTCGCAATACCTTACTAAAAGGGGTTTTAGTTTTAGTTTAGTTATAGTTAACTAAAACAACACTAAACAATAATCACTTTAGTTAAATAAACATTCCAGTATCCAGCTCTACTTACTTATCATAATTATATTAATACATGTATAAGTTGATGCTTTCCATATTAGGAGACGAAAAGAGAGAGAGGATGGAGACAAACCTAAAAAGAGAAGAGGAAAGTAAGCTATTACTAATATCTAATAGTAATGGACAACCAAATAGTAATAATTGTAGAATAATTGTAGTATTACAATATATGCTCAGTACAACACAGTATGGTATAGTACTGCATGTATACTGTAATATACTATACTATACTCTACTGTACTGTACTATACACTACTGTACTATACTGGTACTATACTATACTCTACTGTACTGTACTATACACTACTGTACTATACTGGTACTATACCGTACTGTACTATATTATACTGTACTATATTATACTATACTGCACTGTACTGTACTGGTACTGTACTGTACTGTACTGTACTGTACTATATTATACTGTACTATATTATACTATACTGCACTGTACTGTACTGGTACTGTACTGTACTGTACTATATTATACTGTACTATATTATACTATACTGCACTGTACTGTACTGGTACTGTACTGTACTGTACTATATTATACTGTACTATATTATACTATACTGCACTGCACTGTACTGTACTGTACTATATTATACAGTACTATACTATACTGTACTGTACTGTACTGTACTGTACTGTACTGTACTATATTATACTGTACTATATTATACTATACTGTACTGTACTGTACTGTACTATACTATATTATACTGCACTGCACTGTACTGTACTGGTACTGTACTGTACTGTACTATATTGTAATACTGCACTGCACTGTACTGTACTGGTACTATACTGTACTGTACTATACTGTACTATATTGTAATACTGTGCTGTACTGTACTGTACTACATGTATATATAGTATTGGGTTGTACTGAGCAGGGTACTGTACTGTACTGGTACTGTACTATACTGTACTATAGTATTGGGTTGTACTGAGCAGGGTACTGTACTGTACTGGTATTGTACTATACTGTACTATAGTATTGGGTTGTACTGAGCAGGGTACTGTACTGTACCGGTACTGTACTATACTGTACTATACTGTACTGTACTATACTGTACTATATTGTAATACTGTGCTGTACTGTACTGTACTATATATAGTATTGGGTTATACTGAGCAGGGTACTGTACTGTACTGGTACTGTACTATACTGTACTATAGTATTGGGTTGTACTGAGCAGGGTACTGTACTGTACCGGTACTGTACTATACTGTACTATACTGTACTGTACTATACTGTACTGTATTGTAATACTGTGCTGTACTGTACTGTACTATATATATAGTATTGGGTTGTACTGAACAGGGTACTGTACTGTACTGGTACTGTACTATATATAGTATTGGGTTATACTGAGCAGGGTACTGTACTGTACTGGTACTGTACTATACTGTACTATAGTATTGGGTTGTACTGAGCAGGGTACTGTACTGTACCGGTACTGTACTATACTGTACTATACTGTACTGTACTATACTGTACTATATTGTAATACTGTGCTGTACTGTACTGTACTATATATGTAGTATTGGGTTGTACTGAGCAGGGTACTGTACTATACTGTACTGTACTATACTGTACTATACTGTACTGTACTGTACTATACATGTATATAGTATTAGGTTGTACTGAGCAGTGTACTGTACTGTACGTACTGTACTATACTGTACTATACTGTACTGTACTATACTGTGCTGTACTGTATTAGGTTGTACTGAGCAATGTAGTGTACTGTTTTGAGGATCTGGACAGATTAATGCTCTACCTCCTGTGATAATCAGTTTCCAGCTAGCTTTCATAGTAATTATGATTAAACAAATAATTATTATTAAACATGTTGGTATATTAGTATCCCATAACTCTAATGGAAAACTTGTTATAAAATTATACGAACATAACTAATTTTCTTTTGATAGTCAATTAATTATGTAATTAAAAAGTTGTGTGTGGTGTATTCCTGTGATCTTCTTACAAGAGAGTTGTTGGTATAATCAGTGTATAAAGTATATATGAACATAAGTGCTAATGCAAATATATGTTCTTTTCTGTAGCTATAAGTAATATTGGATGTTTGTACTACTAGCGAAGCAATTAATGAGATTTCCTTTGAATGTGACCCCATTTATGAAACTCGCACTATATCTTGTGGTGCATAATAATTTTGAAAGCACTCTCACTATTCGGCCATTTTATACAGGAAGCAAACTTAATTTGGTATCTAGGAGGAGCATTAACTGGTCTCCCTGGATACCACATTTCACTGGTTTCCTGTACAAAATGGCCGAATGGCGAGTGTTTGAATGTAAGCATTCGAAGAAGATAGTCTAGTATCACCTGACATTATGTATTTGTCTTATTCGTTCAGGAAACAAATAGAGGAGAAACTGTCCAAATCTAAAAAAAGAGTCGTCTCAAAAGCTTTTATTTCTTCTTCAGAGGATGAATCAGGTACGCTACAAGAAAAATCTATCACACTTTATCTAGGGTGATCACATGATTAAACATCCCATTGCATGGCAACACCATTAAATGTGCATAGCAACCATGTACAGTACATGTTTTTGATGGCTTGCAATGGCTGCAATGCATTAGTACTTTGTAACATGACATTTTATATGGTATTGTTTCCTAGCAACAGTTTGTGTGCATAGCAACCACCAACAGAACATGGTTATTGATTAGTGATGTGCAATACATATTGATATATTGTCAATATCGTGATACAGTATTAGCTTTTGAGTGTATCAGAGTGAATAGTTTAGCAAACCAATAGTTTTTCCAATTTTACACCTAAAAGGTGGTATGAATAACGAATTCTTTTACTATTTCTTGACAACTACAACCAAACATTCACATTATATAAGTACATGTGTATGTCTTTTGTTACTTGCTAATGTTGTCATATCGTGATATTTTATGCAATACTATTTTTTAGTTGTATCACACATCCATAAAGGCCTAGAGGCTATTACTCTCACATTAGTACTTTGCTTTTTAACTAGAAATACAATTAATTAGACCAGACACACATTCTATATTCATGTAAGTATTCTATATTCATATAAGTATTTCCTGGTAACACAATACATATACATAAATATGCATGGTAACCACAACACAGTACGTGAATAACGATATTACATGTACATTGTACTTGCACATGAGCAGCTGGGCAAAGACCTGAAAAGTGCGCCTATTTTTTCAAGCCTTTTTAAGGCCTCTAGAGCTATTAATAAACTGTGAGTTGTAACAATTAGCAGCGGATATTACTAGTGTAGACTCTTTGAATCTGGTTTGATTATCTTAGCGGAGAGTACTCTGTTTGTCAAATGAAGTGACAGACTGACTGACAGACAACTCTTACCTCCAATCTTTACTAAAACCGTGCTTGTAACTTGTGGAGCAAGCCTGAGCTAGTGGCAATGCTCAATAGAACATGCGGTATTACATATAGTTCTATGGCTAAATAGAACATGCGGTATTACATATAGTTCTATGGCTAAATAGAACATGCGGTATTACATATAGTTCTATGGCTAAATAGAACATGCGGTATTACATATAGTTCTATGGCTAAATAGAACATGTGGTATTACATATAGCTCTATGGCTAATAGAACATGCGGTATTACACAGACATGTACATGTATATATAGAGTGATTCCAGCACCATGTGGGGCTCACCTCAATAGCACTTGTGCTTAAACACTTTAATTAATATACCAGTATTATGTATAGTTCTATGGCTAAATAGAACATGCGGTTGTATATATAGAGTGATTCCAGCACCATGTGGGGCTCATCTCAATAGCACTTGTACTTGTACTTGTACTTGTGCTTAAACACTTTAATTAAAGCAGTTAGAGTGTTTATGCACTTAACATGGCCCTTTAGGGCTTGTGATGGCCAGTGATGGGCTAATTTAATTACCCACGTGTAGTAATATTTATAATCACTTACTAGTGTAGTGATAAGTAAAGTGTTTTTAATTACTTACCAGTACACGATTATGGTGACCTAGTTAGTATATAGTATACATAGTGATGATGACGAGTTACTTCACATCAATGTGTATATATGAGTATTATATAGACCATGCATGGTTAAGAGGTTGATACTCCAGATAAATGACACTCCTGTGTAGGAGATATACACCAAGGCCCATAGTACTAAGTGGTATATTCAGCATATACAGTGAAACCCCTCTACTCAGGACACCTCTGTATTAAGGACAGTTAAAACTGTCCCAAACTATGGTTTATAATATAAATTCACCCCTGTAATCAGTTATTTGTCCCAAGGGTGTTCGGAATAGAGAGGTTTCACTGTACACCAATTAGCCATATGATTAACCAATTGAATTTTTGATGAGGTGTATATTCCTCCTATACACCTACATGTAGCCACATCAAAAGGTTACCATGGTATCGTACTATAATCACTTATTAGTATAGTTCTGATTGCTTAGTTAGTTATGTAGTGATAAGATACGTTTGATGCATTTTGTTGAAAGTAATATACCAGCTGTAATTAGACTCAATAATAGGTCATGTCATACATTTGGTTCTCAGGCCACTAACAAATTGTGATATTCAAAGAATTTGTTAGTCATATCAATTTGTAATTATACATGGGTGTTCCTATATCAACCCCCCCTTCAGACATTGAAAGCTTTGATGTGTTGTGTTAAGATTTCCTTAGAGAATAAAACTAAATTTTGTTTGTTTTTGCTATACACAATCGCACCCACACACTTGCACATGCATACACATGCTGTGTGACATTATATAGAACCCCTCTACGTGGGCTGTATGACATCATATAGAACCCCTCTATGTGGGCTGTATGACATTTTTTTAACCCCTCTACGTGGGCTGTATGACAATATATAGAACCCTTCTACGTGGGCTGTATGACATATATATAGAAGAACCCTGGCATTGTATATAGAAGGATATTCATGCTGTACAAACAATTATACATGTAGCTTACCTCCTCATGCACACATGGAAATATTGTCACTGTGACACCACACCTTCAGGCTTGACGTCATGACAGTGAGACTGTGTACATGTATGCTATAACTATAATAACTATTACTTATTGCACACTTGTAATGATGATACAGTAGTTGATTAAAGTTCATGGTTTATAAATTAACTATAGTACAATCTAATGATGATAATCATGCACCTTGTTCTTCATGGGCTCTCTGTATCAGTTGATACAGTAATTGATTAAAGTCCATGGTTTATAAATTAACTATAGTACAATCTAATGATAATAATCATGTACCTTGTTCTTCATGGGCTCTCTGTATCAGTTGATACAGTAATTGCCATGGTTTATAAATTAACTATAGTACAATCTAATGATGATAATCATGTACCTTGTTCCATTTGTGTAGTCCTCATGGTCTCTCTGTCTGTATCCAGTTGATACTGTAGTTGATTTAAGTTCACGGTTTATAAATTAACTACAGTTTCAACTTTTTTGATTTCTGTGGTTACTGGGTTGTGTAAAGAAATAACAATAGTGACAATAATGTTTTAGTTGTTAGTTCTAAGAGTGCCCCACTACTGGACTATTTTCAGTTATAGTTATTACAGTAGCCTTGTAATTTAGTTAAAGTTTAGTTAACTAAAAATCAAAATACCTACTAAAAGGGGTTTAGTTATAGTTATAGCAAAACTAAGTTTAATACTACCTAAAATTGCATCTAGGAGGTGAAGCTGTAGAGAATAATAAGAGAAAGGAAGAGGAGGAGGAAGAGGAAGAGGAGAAGGAGAAAGACAAAGAAATGAAAGAGTCTCCACCTAATGATGATGATGATACTGTCACTGGAACCACCCAATCAGAATCATCTGACGAATCATCTTCCGCTAGTGAGAGTGATGAAAGGTAATGTAATTTTCAAAAAGTGCTTTCATTCAATCATTCGCTATTCCACCATTTTGTACAGGAAGTCAATGAAATGTGGTATCCAGGAAGAGCTTTTATTAAGCTTCTTAGATACCGAATTTCTTTGACTTACTACACACCACAATGCAATGATGAGCAATTGAAGTTAGGCAATTGTTTATTCACAGGAAAGTGCTCATTTTCGAAAATAATATGTTACAGCCTGTTACAATGTATTTCTATGTGTTATATTTCAGATTACAGTGGAACCTCTTTGTAAAGGACACCTTGGGACTAGTGGAAGTGTCCTTTAAATAGAGGTGTCCTTTATTTAGAGGTCAATTAATATGCAAATGTATAAAGACGAGTGTCCTTAGTACAGAGGTGTCCTTATTTCAGAGTGTCCTTTAACAGAGGTTCTACTGTATATATAGAGCAGTTTATAACTTTCAAGTTTCATTACACAGTAGCAGATGACTATGGTGATAGAGTTATCACGCATGCATGCTAATGATGCTATGACGCTATAAATCACGTATATATGCTATAAATCAAATACAAATTGTGTGTATAGAATGCTTCAACTTGTGCTATAACTACAACGTCTTGTGTGATTATACTGTAAATCCATTTATGGTTAGTATAGTTGTAGTATAGTGTTTAGTTAACAATGCCTTACTAAAAGAGATTTGGGTGTTAATTGTTAAACTAAACAACAGTTCTAAGAATAATTTTCGTTGTTTTACATCTGTACTTTGTTCGTTTTGTGAACTATTTAATGGTTTCTCGAAGTGAGTATAGGAACTAATTAAATAAGAGGACTGAGGACAAACTGCATAAAAGGTCTACTTATTGTAATAGGAGAATGCCATCTAATCATTCTGTCACATCATTTTCTGTACTTGTAAACCTATTTTCAAGACTACAAAGTGTATGTTATATTTTTAATTCATTCAATCTCTTTTCATAAAGCTCCTCCGATGGGGATGAAGAGAAGATGGAGGTTTCTAATGATGATTCAAAAGTACCGACTGTGAATAGCGGAGAAGAAGCCATGGAAACAGATACAAGTGGTTTAAAATTACAGGCACCAAGACGAATAGCAAGTGATAGCGACTGAAATAATGAATTTTACCATTATAATTATTATATCTTCTCTGCATGAATACGATGTATCACAAACTACAAATAACATTTCGTATTACATAAAAAAACTTATCTTTAAAAATATGTGTAATGAAATGTATTGCGTCAAAGAATTTCATAAATACAATATTTAATTTATGATTAAGCTACAATTTTGCATATTAACACATTCATGATGACCTCATCGCTTTATATGTAATATAGTATATAGTATATAGTTTAATGTCATAAGGTTAATATTATACTGTAACTCAATAATGAAGCAATGGATTGAAATGTGGCATACACAAAAGAACGGTGAGGATAATTATATGAATATGAAGATGTAAAGGTAAAAAGGTAGTTGGTCATTTGAAATTAAAGTTATGAACATTTTTCTGAGGTCGTGGTGAACGTGAATGACCTTTAGGTATGTATAATGTAAAATACCACTCTGTTTATTAAGCATTGTAGCAATATGATTATAAAAGGTTTCAGGTTGCACAATACAAGATATGTGTAATGAAAGTACTCGTATTACTGTACATGTGACAGTACCTACAATCTGGTCATATTAGGTGTGTGTAATGAAAATACCTCTCTCTTGATTATAATTATAGTAATATCATTATATTATAGTTACATCAAAAGATATGTGTGGTGAAAATAGTGTATACTTGATAAAAAATTAGTCAAAATAAGCTACAATTTGATATTAGCTTGCATATTAGGTGTACGTAGTAAGAATACCTTGTGATACCATAATTATTATCATTACAGTATTAGGTTGCGTTAGATCAAAATAATGTGTAATGAAAATACTGTATATATACATGATAAAAAACAAACTACAACTTGATATTAGCTTGCTTATTAGGTGTGTGTAATGAAAATACCTTGGTGTTGATTATAGCAATACCACATTACAGTCAGATCAAAAGATATGTGTAATGAAAAGACAGTATATACAATTAGCTTGCATATAAGGTGTGTGTAATGAAAATACCTTGGTATAATTGATTATATATATCAGCTTGCACATTACAGTCAGATCAAAAGAAATGTGTAATGAAAGTATTGTGATATTATTTTACAATTTGATGCATATTAGGTGTGTGTAATGAAAATACCTCGGTGTTGATTATAATATAATATATTATAATGATTATAGTATTACCTTGCACAATAGAGTTAAATCAAAAGATATGTGTAACGAAAGTACAGTATATTGGGACAAAACATAATTTCAAAAAAAGCTAAAACTTTATTTTGTGTAATGAAAATATCTATGTTTATTATACAACGATTCCATAATTATCATTATGGTATTAGCTTGCACATTGCACCAAACATCGGTATAGTTTATTAGCACTTTTGGTATTAATTTGCAAATTTGGTTAAATTTGTGTGTGAAAATATTATAATTATACTGTAGCATTGCACCTATACTAGTATAGAGGTGCCTATATTGAAGATATGGGCAGAGTATCGGCATAGGCAACTACATTGCCTATACATTGCCTATACAACAGCTTACACAATATTTTCAAGCTTTGCAGATTACATTATGGTCAAACTGCACAATGTACTTTAGGCTGAATGTATAGCACACAAACAATAGAATAATTAACACTGTGCCTTGTGTGAACAGTTGTAAACTAGGTAAATACAACTATATATTTCACACAGACAATATCGGATCGGATCTGCATATAGGCAATATGGATTATGAAATATAGCATATAGACAAATTGCTGAAAAGGTGCAACACTAAATTATAGTGTATAGTTTAATGTCATAAGGTTAATACATTATTTACAGTTAACTTAATAATGAAGCAATGAATTGAAATGTGACATACACAAAAAAGAACAGGAAGGATAATTGTATGAAAATGGTGAAGGTAAAAAGATTGTTGGTTCTAAAATTTTTCTGAGGTCAAGGTGAACGTGTAAGGCCTTCAAAAGATATTGTGCAACAAGTTTTAGTGAAAAAAATGGTTGCTAACCCTTAATTCCACACTAAACTAACCTGCTGGATTCGAGGTTAAGATTTTAATGTATTCATGTTGGAACTGCCTGCTTTTAAAACCAGTATATCACGTTGCTAATTATGTCAATATATGCATATAATTATGCATGTTATGGTATATATGTATATAATATATACAAATATATTATTGTAACATGCATAATTATATACATATATATACACATATATGCGCTGGTATGTTAGTTGCTTCACATTTATGATCTTGATTATTTCAATGATGAAATTTTTCTTCTTGATAGCTTGAATATCCACGTCATTTTTACATATCATGTGATAATCACATGGATATTGACATAAAAAGACATCCGGACTCATCATGTCATCATAATTGCAGTGTTATTGTACTAGACTGAGTAAATCTGTCATTTCAGTACTGCGTGTGATTACAATTCATTTAAAGAATGATTTATATACATTTTACATGGAGTGAACCCTGCCCTGCGCTCCCGATGTAACTATGAAATGCGACACATTGTACATCGTTTTAATCTAAATAAGAAAGTACTCAAAACCTATAATGGTGATGGACAATCATTTCTTTATAATGGGGGTGTGAACTAATGAGTGAAATTTGACACATGACAAGACAAAAATGTTGTTAACTATTGTTATATGAACATCTTTTCTAAGAATGACTTACAACACATATTTGGATGTATAAACAATGAATAATTACAATACATTACTTTACCTCCATATAAGCTGATTAGTCATGGCGCCAGTTAGAATGTATCCCATAAAGCATAACAACTTCCAGCTGTTATTGTTTATGTAAGGAAAGACAATAGATAATTTGATATGAGACAGAGCATATTCACAGTCCATGAATAAACCAATCATTATCTTGCATATATAATATATATTATATGTACATCCTGTAATGATCATATGATAGTACACCTGTATGATATCTCCTGAATGGGTTGCTAAAGCTGTTCATATTCATGATGACCTCGACAAAGGATGTGGTGACTTTATATGATGTCATAAGGTTAATACATGATTATACTGTAACTCAGTAATAAAACAGTCGATTGAAATTTGACATGCACAAAAAGAACGGGAAGGAAAACAATGATGTGAATTGTGAGAGTATACAAACTACTAAACAATTTGGTTAATACAAGTATCATTGAAGTCGAGTGTTCGTCTTTTTGTGAACTTCATCAGTTTGTATCATCAAATGATAAAAAGAATAGTTAGGTTAACGGTCAAGGTTGTTCATGTTCACCATGACCTCAGAAAAATGTTTATAACTTTAGTTTAGAATGACCAACAATCTTTTTACATGCACATGCATGGAGATTGTGCCAGATGACTTTATGTAATTGGCCTCTACCAATATATCTGGTCAGTTAATATTGATGTGCGACTGAAAAGACATTAAAGATCTAGAATGTCTAATTTTGTTGTATTATTAATTTGACTATAATTATATAATATATATACATGCATCTTGTAATTGATTTACATAGTTCTCATGCTACCATGACAACTATTTGATGTGGTAAGTTCTCATATACACCTAAATCATAGTTATATAAACCATACGTTGGATCTACCACCGACTGGTGTTCAGGGGTTTATGTGGTATATCCCTTTGGTTATATCTACTTAAATCAACCTCCTCCACAGCAGGTGGTCGGTTTATAGAATGTACACACAATCCAACTGTTTTTACACGAATTATATTTCAGCAATAGACCATGTGTGCATTATAACATCAAAAGACATTTATGATAATGTGTCCAAATTGAATTTTATTATTAATATACATACATACTGTATGTATAAAGATATACATTTAAACAAGGTAAGAATATCCAATAATACAAAAATTAGGAATTTTTGCACTATGCAGAAGTTGTACCGAACAATCCGTTTGTAATTATACATGTGTATCTAAGGCTGAAGGAATATGGGTAAAGACTTTTGTATGTTTATATTATACGTAGCTTCTATTCATTGGGTGCAAAAGAATCACAGATGTAAATAAAAGTAGTAATCACATTTGACAATGGTGAATGCTGTATTATCATAATTTATTTGTCTTTACTAATTTAGTGAACAAGCTACATTCACAATGAATGCAGAGATTTTTTTAATGGTTATGTTAACTACTTTGTGTGGTATAATATTATATAAATTATATATAATAATTCTGAAGTTCAATATTATGCATAAATACTCCAATACAACAAAGAGGAATTCCTTGTCAATGACTCCGAACATATCTTTATTTTGTAAAATAATGTCAGACAGGTGCAGTCAAGTGTAGTCAAGCATCAGCATTTATTCATTGCCTGTTATGAAGTGAAAAGAACATTAAAAAAAACAGAGCAAAAACAAATGCTATTTGAGGCTCATGAGAAAGAATCTTCTAAGCGTTGGCATGAAGTTTCTAGAAGTGCAAACCCAAAACCGCAATGGGCCGGAATGTGAACAAATATGGGATGGTCAAATAAAGGCAGCTCTAGGCGATTCCTTTCATGTGGTTTCATTGCTGTGGTCATCATTATTTTCATTGCAGAAATGCACTATATTTCGATTACGAACGGGGCGTGGCTTCGCGAATTAGCTTAATAATTATCTTACTGTACAGTATAGTCCACACAACGTGCATTAGTGCATTATCGCTTTTTGTTTGTTTGTTGGCGATAGTGTAGAAGATATCTGTTCCTCCATTCCGCCCACTGTTGGTAATTATCCTGCTTTAAATCTGAAGAAACTTATTTTTCATCAATCTTTCAGCGAGGACTGTGGTAGCTTGACAATTGTGACCGTAACCTGCTTACAGTAGTATAGTGATCCACATAATGAAAGAAGATTTTTCTGTGTCCAATCTTAGAAGATAACACCTTGCTGGTTAATTGTCCATCCCTCGTCCTATTTATTCAACAATGGATGTATGTAACTGTTTATGTCTGTATCAAAGAAGGTCAATGCATAAAAACTTTTCACTAAAGCTGTCAGCTGTCTTGTTATGGATCTTGTTAAGTGGAACCATCTGTGGTACTTCAGGATTTTTGTGCGATGAATGCGAGTGTACTGTATTCAACAGTAAAGGTGATATATCCATGAACTGTGCAAGCAGAAATTTCACAGAGGTACCAGAATTTCTGAGAAGAAGCAATTATACTAATGTCACACAATTGTAAGTGGTTTCGACTATTGATCTTCATAATTGTTTGTATTATATATTAGTGAAAGCTCTAATTCTCTGTTATATTAACTACCTAAGTATGATGACACTGACAATTATAATGTCCTTTCTGGTTTTACGTATATATTCTTAGCCATAATTAGTACGATGAACAGCAACTGATAATAGTCTAACAGGCTGCATGATCTGTTAGAATAATTAGCTGTATCAGGCTGGGTTCACATAATGATGCAAAGCCTTGAGTTGCGTTTGTTGGATTGTGATAAATTTCTGAAAACTGATCGGTGAAACCAAATGCAGCTGACGCTAAGTTAGAATCAGATTCTATCCTCGTGTTGTGTTGCATTGCGTCTCATGGCGTTGAAGGAAGCATATGGTGTTTACAATACAACGCATCAATGCGACACAAAGCTTCGCATCTTTATGTGATTTAGCCTTAAAACTGAATATAATTTATGACAAATATATATATATAATATATTATATATTATATATATATTATAATATATATATTATTTTATTTATTTATATAATTATAATTATATATGTGTAATCTCTTCGGAAATTGGAACCATGTGATTATTTACTGTTCATTAACCCCTCACTATGACATTTCAAAGCCTGTATTTCGAAATGAACAATTCATACTCATAGGCAGAAACTCTTTAGAACAGAATCAATGTTGTTACTATAATGAATGTAAACTTCATAAATATGACTTCCATTTTATAGCCAATCCATAGTATTATACATCCTCTCAATTGCAAACAAACACCACTATATATGACATAGTACAGGAAATATTTTAGCATATACACAAGCTAGTTATCTTGTTGGTGAAAGCAAATTCATGCCGATATACAAAATTTTTGTCATACCTTGTCTAATTGTGTCCTCTTTGAAGATTAAAGCATTCTTTTTGTCTTATCTTAAACAAATTGTTACAGACATATTGTTAGGAGTAATCATATTAATTATACCACATACCCTTGTATTTCCAGTAATGAAATTAATGCTACATCAAGAGGTGGAATTAGCTATGAGGTTGACCTGGTTTATAATGAATAATTTCATTGTAGGGTGCACCGATACAGAATAGCACGATCATTACAAACATTGGAAAGATATTATAAAATTAATGATCACTTTTTTTGTGTAATCAATAGTGGTACAACAGAACAGAAGTAAAGATAGGCATTTAAAAATGCTATGTAGTTAAATATTACTCCCAAATAATACCACTTCAATCACTATTACACTCTGAAGTGAACCACATTTTCATGTTGGTACACTGATGAGGTAACTGTAGTCAGGTTATCACCTGCCATACTTGAAATATTTTAGAGTAAAAAGTTGTAAATAGCAACTTTTTCTCATGACGCTGAGTTTATGATAATAAACTTTGTCCTGCAAAGTAATTTTTATTTCATGCTTACTCGCTATTTGCAAAGAGAGACATTTAATTAGAATTTGATATGGATACTATGTAAAAGGGCCAAAAACAAGCGCTATCAATTGATTAACTATAGTCTGTTCACATTCATGATGACCTCAAATTATGATGTGATGACTTTATATGTAATATAGTGTATAGTTTAATGTCATAAGGTTAATACATGATTATACTGTAACTCAATAATGAAGCAATGGATTGAAATTTGACATACACAAAAAAGAACAAGAAGGATAATTATATGAAAATGGTGCAGGTAAAAATATTGGTCATTCCAAACTAAAGTTATGAACATTTTTCTGAGGTCATGATGAATGTGAATGAATTGTTTGTTATATTGCTCACATTGTACAGTTTTTCAGAATTTTAATCATTTAAAATCCAAACCCAAAATGACAATTCAATCAGAATAAAGGTCTCAGACAATATCCCATAATGAAACTGCAGACTGACCTGGTTGCTATGGTAATGCACTTTGATTGTTTGTGATTGAAATTCTACTACTTTATTTAGAAACATAATCACATCTTGTTATTAATAATGAACCTTATGTTGAATTCAATAAATAAAATCAGTGCACTTCATGTTTCTCAATTATGGGATGATTTGAGATTAATTAAGTAATGTGGTTAGATAATGCTATGACTTACAGTATAGCCAATCTTTATTGTTTTAAGGTGCATAACTTCAGTTATCAATTGTTATTAGAGGGGGAGTTGTGTTTGTGTGAATGTGTTAATAGTTTATATATGGGATACTTAAAACGGGAATAAATCAGGTATGCCGCTAGTTTCTTAACTGTTGCTATAGTTACCATGCATGCAGTCTATTTCCTTAACTTGTATATTGTACTTGTCTGACGTGCTACCAGTGGTATGCGTTAAATAGTATACTCGTCTGACGTGTTACCAGTTATATGCCTTACATAGGATCTCGTCTGACATGCTACCAGTGGTATGCGTTAAATAGTATACTTGTCTGACGTGTTACCAGTAGTATGCCTTATATAGGATCTCGTCTGACGTGTTACCAGTGGTATGCCTATATAGGATCTCGTCTGACGTGTTACCAGTGGTATGCCTATATAGGATCTCTTCTGACGTGCTACCAGTGGTATGCCTATATAGGATCTCGTCTGACGTGCTATCAGTGGTATGCCTATATAGGATCTCGTCTGACGTGCTATCAGTGGTATGCCTATATAGGATCTCTTCTGACGTGCTACCAGTGGTATGCCTATATAGGATCTTGTCTGACGTGCTATCAGTGGTATGCCTATATAGGATCTCGTCTGACGTGCTATCAGTGGTATGCCTATATAGGATACTTGTCTGATATGCTACCAGTGGTATGCGTTAAATAGTATACTCGTCTGACGTGTTACCAGTTATATGCCTTACATAGGATCTCGTCTGACATGCTACCAGTGGTATGCGTTAAATAGTATACTTGTCTGACGTGTTACCAGTAGTATGCCTTATATAGGATCTCGTCTGACGTGTTACCAGTGGTATGCCTATATAGGATCTCGTCTGACGTGTTACCAGTGGTATGCCTATATAGGATCTCGTCTGACGTGCTACCAGTGGTATGCCTATATAGGATCTCGTCTGACGTGCTATCAGTGGTATGCCTATATAGGATACTTGTCTGATATGCTGCCAGTGGTATGCCTTGCATAGGATTTCGTCTGACGTGATGTGAGTGGTATGCCTTGCATAGGATCTCATCTGACATGCTCTCAGTACTATGCCTTAGATGAGATATATAAGGGGGAAATACATCTGTAGCGAGCAGAGGTGCAGTCAGGTTACTGGGATATTTGGTAATTGAACAGACATGCAATCAGTTTTCTTAACAGTAATCTTAGTATCCTAGTAACTATGGTAACTGTTTCACTGAAAAGTAATTAACTCACTTTTGTTTTCTTGCATGTGAAAGAAGACTATCCTGTGCACAGTGGTGTGTTCATCAGGATTTCTAGGAAGAGTGATGGGTGGGAAAAATGTAATAGAAGCTGTCTAGGAACTACTGTTCTTTAGTTTGCATCCAATAGATTGCCTGTATGGTATGTCACAATCCCTTATAGTTACAATTGGATGCAAATACTTGCAGCTGTTGCTAAGTTTGTTGTACTTACTATAATGGTTACCTCAAATAGTAAACTAACTACATCAATCCTAACAAAACACTGATTAACTAAATATAACTATATATATATACTATACTAGGATAGATAAGAGACTATTATATCCCATAAACACTTAGTGTTATGTTCCATAACAATTAAATGTATGTAAGGAATGTTGTACTTTGATGTTAGCAATATGATTATTGCATTTTAAATACAATATAATGATTTGTGCGCAAAGACAGACTACATATATCTATATTCACTAGTCCAAGTAGATGGATATATGTTAATACTTACTAGTTAATATTGTTAAATAATGGTCATGGATATGTGTACGGTACTCACGCTTTAGGGTCAGCGTACAAGACTATGTGTGTGTGGGTGTCTGTATGTGTATGTGTATGTGTGTGTGTGTGTGTATGTGTATGTGTACATGTACTATTACATAATTATTATATAATGTAAATGGCTGCCTGTTTGTCTATGTTTGTTTATGTCATATACAGGGCAAGAATTGTTATTGGATCATATGCTTATATATTACATGGCTAATCAAAATTTAGCAATGTCTGATCAAATTTGAGATCTTAATTATTGCTCTATACATAGTCATGTACAGGATGTCTGTTGGGTTAACTAATGAAGATCAGGTGGCTGTGGTTAGTACTAGTGTTGTTTTAGTTAGTATAACAAAAACCCCTTTTAGTAAGGCATTGTGACTTTTAGTTAACTAAACTATAACTATAACTAAAACCCCTTTTAGTAAGGCATTGTGACTTTTAGTTATAACCATAACTAAAACCCCTTTTAGTTAACTAAACTATAACTAAACTACAAGTCTATTGTGTGTAATTATAACTAACTAAAATGAAAAATGGCCAAGAGTGGGTAGTTACTAAAACCTTTCAGTAAACCTAAAATTGTTTTAATTAATTAACTATAACTACATGTGTATAACTGGTCATACTGTAGCTATACTAAAAGTAGTCATTATTGTCAAACAACACTAGTTGGTACTAACAAGACGTCAACAAGACGTCAACCATTAGTGACTAATAATGAATACATAAAATAGACCAATTTCTAACCACTACTCGGGCAATCCTGGCACATCTCTGGATATACATGTTCGTGTTTGTCATATGTTGTCATAAAATACCTATCAAGTGTGTATATGTATTTATTATACATGTATATTAGTTCATTCAGCTGTACTATAGTATGTTACCATAGCAACCATATCTCATTATGGGATACTATGAATATTTACTCTACTTCATTTAGAGTATAGATTAGGCATAGTTATACTTGTTAACCTTCATACCTATATACTACCTGCAGAGACAGGAAGTAATTTACTCATGATGTCATAACGATACAACCATACTTGTACCTCTTATTTAGAATATAGTAACTAGAGTCTGTTCATCTTCACAATGACCGGACTATGTATGTAATATAGTGTGTAGTTTAACGTCATAAGGTTAATACATGATTATACTGTAACTCAATAACTTATATGTAATATAGTGTATAGTTTAATGTCATAAGGTTAATACATTCTTATTTTACTGTAACTCAATAATGAAGCAATGAATTGACAAGCACAAAATGGTACAGGCAAAAGATTATTGGAAATGTTCACAACTGAAGTTATGAACATTTTTCTGAGGTCATGGTGAATGTGAATGACCTTTAGATATGTAGTAATTTTGCAAACAAGATATGCTATCTACTTTATTATATACAATGTAATGACATTCATGTCATACGTGTACCATTGACTTTATCTATGGTTACAAGTAGTTATGTCCTAATGGTCATTCAAGTTCACCTGGACCTCAGAAAATGTTCATAACTTTAGTCTGAAATACCAATAATCTTTTTTCATGCATGATTTTCATATAATTATCCTTCCCATTCTTTTTTGTGTATTGCAAATTTCAATCCATTGCTTCATTATTGAGTTACAGTATAATCATGTATTAACCTTATGACATTAAACTATACACTATATTACATATAAAGTCATCACATCATAATTCTGAGGTCATTGAATGTGAACAGACTATAGCAATACTCACATGATATTATTGATAATCCAGCCCTAATGGTTTCTTTGGGGAATAGATAAAATATCTTACCACTTAGCACTATAGTGTTATAATTATGTACATGTAACTACATGTACATGTATCATTGTATATTTATGTACATGTATATGATTATATATTAACTACATGTACATGTATAATTGTATATATGTACATGTATATGATTATACACATGTACATTAACTACATGTATATGTGCATGTATATGATTATATATTAACTACATGTACATGTATCATTGTATATATGTACATGTATATGATTATACACATGTACATTAACTACATGTATATGTGCATGTATATGATTATATATTAACTACATGTACATGTATAATTGTGTATACGTACATGTATATGATTATATATTAACTACATGTACATGTATCATTGTATATATGTACATGTACATGTATATATTAACTACATGTACATGTATAATTGTATAGCAGAAGTTAGAGTGCTGCTGTTAGCAATGTGCCAAAGTGATTATTTTTTACAACTATTCTACTAATCATTGGAGTATGTCTCAGACAGTATCCCATAATAAAAGGTTATATATCTGACCTCAAAATGGTAATCCAAGATGTTTACACAATCACACACCCATTTCTATGTGTTGCTTGTTGGTTTGTGGAAACACAAATTTGATTGTTTAATAGGGTATTTAGGGTATGACTTAAAATGGCCACACTTACATGTAGTTATTCTCAGTTATCACCAAGCACACATAGTTACGTGCTATACTGCAAGACCACACACACACATACACACCTGGTATCTTTAAAGTTACGTGCTATACTGCAAGACCACACACACACACACACACACCTGGTATCTTAAAATGGCCACACTTACATGTACACACATGTACATGTAGTTATTCTCATATATCAGTTATCACCAAGCACACATAGTTACGTGCTATACTGCAAGACCACACACACACACACTGATGAGTAGATGTAAATTCAATTTAGCACTCCCAGTTTTTTATAACTGTTCATTTGTTCATACTTGTGGCTTCTGTTGTACATTTGTGTTTAATTTTAAACAGCAACAGAGTGTGCTGGACACTGACATCTGGTTGTTTTGATAGGATGCCATTAATAAATATTGTCCCTAACACAATTCACACAGTGATTAATATTAGTTGTCTTTTGTATTAGTTGGTTGCTATGGTTACACACACTCAATTGAGGTACTCTTGTACTAAGGTAATAAAGTATTCTGCAGACTTGCCTATGTTTATAAGCTATAGGAATTGTAATTGTTTATTTTGTTGTGGTAACTTGGACACAGCAGAGTTCTCACTACAGTATATCTACATTCTTGTACACACTCTGTTTACACATTACACTTCACCCTCTACTTTGTGTATTTATACCGGACACAGCAGGGTTCTCACATACAGTATATCTACATTCTTGTACACACTCTGTTTACACATTACACTTCACTCGCTACTTTGTGTATTTATATCGGACACAGCAGGGTTCTCACATACAGTATATCTACATTCTTGTACACACTCTGTTTACACATTACACTTCACTCGCTACTTTGTGTATTTATACCGGACACAGCAGGGTTCTCACATACAGTATATCTACATTCTTGTACACACTCTGTTTACACATTACACTTCACTCGCTACTTTGTGTATTTATACCGGACACAGCAGGGTTCTCACATACAGTATATCTACATTCTTGTACACACTCTGTTTACACATTACACTTCACTCGCTACTTTGTGTATTTATACCGGACACAGCAGGGTTCTCACATACAGTATATCTACATTCTTGTACACACTCTGTTTACACATTACACTTCACTCGCTACTTTGTGTATTTATATCGGACACAGCAGAGTTCTCACATACAGTATATCTACATTCTTGTACACACTCTGTTTACACATTACACTTCACTCGCTACTTTGTGTATTTATACCGGACACAGCAGGGTTCTCACATACAGTATATCTACATTCTTGTACACACTCTGTTTACACATTACACTTCACTCGCTACTTTGTGTATTTATATCGGACACAGTAGAGTTCTCACATACAGTATATCTACATTCTTGTACACACTCTGTTTACACATTACACTTCACTCGCTACTTTGTGTATTTATACCGGACACAGCAGGGTTCTCACATACAGTATATCTACATTCTTGTACACACTCTGTTTACACATTACACTTCACTCGCTACTTTGTGTATTTATACCGGACACAGCAGGGTTCTCACATACAGTATATCTACATTCTTGTACACACTCTGTTTACACATTACACTTTACTCGCTACTTTGTGTATTTGTACCGGACACAGCAGCGTTCTCACATACAGTATATCTACATTCTTGTACACACTCTGTTTACACATTACACTTTACTCGCTACTTTGTGTATTTGTACCGGACACAGCAGCGTTCTCACATACAGTATATCTACATTCTTGTACACACGTTATGTTTACACATTATACTTCACTCGCTACTTTGTGTATTTATACCGGACACAGCAGCGTTCTCACATACAGTATATCTACATTCTTGTACACACGTTATGTTTACACATTATACTTCACTCGCTACTTTGTAGTATTAACATCGGACAAAACATAATTTTTAACAAACCTAAATTATATGTACATTGTAATTATAATGACTTGTTATATGTATAAGGGGTGTATGTATATACAGTACATATCAATACAAAGTCACCATACAATAACAGTAATTATCTTGGTTATAATGTCAGTATAGTATAGTAATTACTGTCTCACTACTGTGGTGTTGAATTGACATGTACAGTAATTACTGTTAAAACTACTGTTGAACTACTGTAGTGTGAAAACAAAACCACTGAGTAGTTATACTCTACTGTATGGTGACAATTTATTGACATACTGTATATAAATTCACATCTACATGTATGCTGTGAATTTATGATTTTTATTGACACAATATGATTAGATAAAATTGAATTATAATAATATCACAAATAAATTACATTTACTTCTAACAAAGTTAGCCATGACCACTCCCTGGGATACAACGTCTCAAAATGTTATCGAACATATACAATATATTTGTATATTCAGAATATTATGCATGCTGTATATATATATATATATATATATTACATGTATGACTTCAGGCTTTCATTTAGAAAATTTGTCAAGGGGTCAAAACTTGAATTTGAAATATTAAGAGTTTGGGGAGGGGGGGCAAATACCCCCTCCCCAATGAAACCCTGACTTAGGTGTAAATATGGAACCTTTGAATACCACAAATTTCTATGTAATGATCAGTAATTATTCATTTTGTAAAAGAGGGCAACTAAATTTGGTATCGAAGAGTTGGTCCACTTAGATAGTACATACTTGTTTTCCTGTGGAATAGAGAGTCTGATCAAAATATTAATATGCATAGCCCCTCCCCTTTTTTGCATCCACAGTCAAGTGCGAGTACAACAGACCTTAATGTGTTAGGTTGATCACATGAAGCTTGTGCGAGGGCATTATTACGATATGAGGGCACGAGAAAGTTAGAAACAAATGAAAGCACAAAAAAGTCAGGAACTGGACTGGGAATCGAACCCAGGACCTTTTTATACTAGTCAGACACTCTGAACCACCAGACTCCTTAGAGTGTAGAATTAGCCAAAACATGTTATTAAAATTTAACACTTAGCACGATTTTTTTAAGTCCTCACTAAGCAATTATATAGTAAGTTTAAGACACTCGTTCATGTGATTTTATATCCAGGAAAACCACAATCAATGGGCTTCTTCGATAGTAAATAGATACCAGTTTTGATTTCCTGTACAAGCTGGTAAAAAGCAAGTGTATTAACAATAAACATTATAGTTTATTAAAAACAGTTGATTTAACGAATGTGATTAATATAGACATGTTTTAGTATGAAATACATGTATGTCATGTGTCATGTGTGTCATGTGACCTATGGAATTGTTTCAGTACAAAAGACTTGTGCACATCACACGTTTGTTATGTGACTTATAGAAAGATTTTAGTACAAAAGATTTGTGCAGATCACATGTTTCATGTCACCAATAGAATATTCGCACATCACATGTATGTCATGTGACCTAATTATTATATAGTGACTTTGTAATCAAATTTTTGTGGCTGTTTTTTTTGTCTGAAAGTCTATAAAATTCATGTTTTCTAGAAAGCACAATAACTGTTCATCCTATAATATTATAACTAGATTCCGTCTTTAATAGTAAAGAATTTGCAAAATGAAATTCCAGAGCTAATTTTATTTGTTATGTATTTGTAATACATGTACATGTATATGTACATGTATATGTACATGTATATGTATATGCACATGTATATGTACATGTATATGTATATGCACATGTACATGTATATGTACATGTAATCTATGTATATGCATGTATGTGTATAATTATGTTCCTTTTATGTCTATCAAACTGTGTATATTCAATTATTCCTTTAAATCTACCAAATTATAGTACTAGCAGTACATCTTTATACATATCTGCATATACTTATATACATACATGTACATACATATACATACATACATACATATACACATACATACACACATACATGTACATACATACATACATGTACATACACACATACATACATACATACACACATACATACATACATACACACATACATACATACATATACACATATATACATACATACATACATACATACATACATACATACATACATACATACATACATACATACATACATATACACATATATACATACACCATGCACATATATACATACATACATACATACATACATACATACATACATACATATACACATATATACATACATACATACATACATACATACATACATACATACATACATATACACATATATACATACATACATACATACATACATACATACATACATATACACATATATACATACATACATACATACATACATACATACATACATACATACATATACACATATATACATACACCATGCACATATATACATACATACATACATACATACATACATTTAACATACTACATTCATACTACATACATACATACATACATACATACATACATACATACATACATACATACATTTAACATACTACATTCATACTACATACATACATACATACATACATACATACATACATTTAACATACTACATTCATACTACATACATACATACATACATAGTTAATGTGATTTATAATTATGTTACTTACTGTATACTGCAGGTAATGTATACATATACATGCACATATTTTAGGATGTGTGGTTGAGAAAAAGGTTGTCACAAATGCTGTGAATGTCTTTAAACTAACACTTTAATGATTTCTTAGAAAACACAATATAGGTGTATACAAATGTGAGTATATGTACTACAATGTAGTTTATATACATATGTACATGTATGTATTACATTATACATTCGTACAACATACACATTTATGTACAATATAGTGTATAATTACATATTAATATATTACAGTCTATATACATAAGTATACTACCTTATAGTATATATATATATCAGTACACATAACATTGTGGTGTGTATATACATACAGTGTATATATAAGTATATTACATTATGGTGTATATACATATATAAGTATATTACAGTATATATTTTTTCTTATTACATATGTATGTTTGTAATATGTTATAACTCATTATTTCTTTGAAGTTTTGTTGTTACGTTGAAGTACTTTGAACTTAGAGTAAAGGAGTGTATTTGATAACATAATTCTGTAATAGTATACCATGTCAAGTCATGACTCATGAGCACTTCCTATATTTGTAACTTGGTTTAATTTAGAGATTATGTACACATGTGTTTGTACATGTAGGTGGTTCTTGCCTATGTTTGTAACATGGTTTACTTTAGAGAGGATGTGAAGTGGTATATGTGCATAAGTGTAGGTGGTCTTTGTGACATGGTTTACATTTAGAGAGAAAGGCATTTGAATGTGTGTGTCCAGGCAGTATGTGTGTATACTTGTGTGAATGTTTGTGAATGCAGAGGTGTGTAGTCTGTCCATCTGTTCATCTGTCTGTACATCTCTTTGCATCATATATACAAATATATAACTATATATTGTTAATTCAATTAGACTATATACAGTACGATGAATTCAGGGCTTGTGTAACTTCCTATTCCCTGCTCACCTAATTAAATCCAGAATAACATACATGTCATTATCATATTTGAATAATTTGTGAAACAAAAAGTGTGTGAATTCTTCGTTGGAGCCAGAATGACCATCATTGTGTTCTAACAGCTTCTGATTGGTTAGATAAATGAATTCCTTATATGTAGAATGGATTGTCATTATTGGTTTGTGAAAAGTTAATGAGATATTTCTTTATATATACACCATTGTGATGTACATTACATAACTATAATCACATGCATGCATGCATGCATACATATACTCAATGCATACATACATGTACACACACATGTACACACACACATACACGACTTATCAAATTAGCATGATGTTGTAAAACCTAAGTAATGACATGTAAATGTACATGTATTTTACATGTAAATATACATGTATTTTACATGTACTACATGTACATTTACATGTAAAAGGTCCCAAATCACAAGTCGGTATAATACATAAATGTAGCATCATTAATGTTGGAGAGACTTGGGGTATTACAGTACATGCAAACATACATGTACGTACATATATACATGTACATGTACATGTATACATTATAATAAACATATTTACGTGTGTATATACAATTGTACAGACAACACACACACATACACACACACACATACACACACACATACACACACATACACACACACACATACATACACATACATACACATATACACACACACACACACACACACACACATACACACACACATACATACACATACACACACACACACACACACACACAAACATACACACATCACTGTATTTCTCATTACAGGCTTTTAGATAACAATAACATATCGAGATTACCAACAAGAGGATTTGAAGGTGTACCGAACCTGGAAGTATTGTAAGTATTAGTATATATATGTATTATAATTTATGATTATCAATGGATTTTGATTCCCTACTTTTACACAATCTAAATATTGTACACAAACACATGAACTGTGTAATAAGGCCATGAACTGTGTAATAAGGCCATGAACCTATTACATGACCTTTACATTAAAAAGATAGTTTAATATTGTATGTACATGTATATATATATACATGTACAGAGAGAGAGAGAGACACACACACACACACACATAGAGAGAGAGAGAGAGAGAGAGAGAGACACACACACACACACACACATAGAGAGAGAGAGAGAGAGACAGACAGAAACAGAAACTGAGAGAGAGAAACAGAGGAGACAATTTGACATACAGAGACACCGATAGATAAGAGATAGACAGAAAATACATGTTTTGACAAAAATCATTTTAAGCACTATTTAACTAACTAACAGTTTTTTGTTTGATACACACAAGTACTTTAACAAAACAGGAAATATACAACACATCACCTTATATAACCCATGCTTACATAGAATAAATATGTTAATCTACAGCTGCTAATGGTCACCAAACATTGTTATGTCTATTGCCACATACAGCAAAAATATCAACACTGGGATATAGTGTTCATTTACTTCACTGGCTAAGAGTGATATATTGATGGAGTTGTATACCTAAAACCCCTTTTAACTAAACTATAACTAAATTACAGGTCTACTGTAATAACTATAACTAACTAAAATGAAAATGGGCCAATAATGGACACTTTTAGTTAGTTAAATATAACTAAAATCCTTTTTAGTAGGTGTTGCTGCTTTTATATAGTTAACTAAACTATAACTAAATTACAGGTCTATTGTTACTTATTACTGATCATGTGACCTGTGGCCAATCAGGGTGCAGATAATTCGTCACATGATTGTAATAACTGTTACTAGTATTGTTTAATTAAGTATAACTAAATCCCCTTTTAGTAAAGCATAATGACCTTTAGTTAACTAAAGGTCATTCACGTTCACCATGACCTCAGAAAAATGTTCATAACTTTAGTTTGGAATGACCAACAATGTTTTTTCCTCCACTATTTTCATATAATAGTCCTTCCCATTCTTTTTTGTGTATGTAAAATTTCAATCCATTGCTTCATTATTGAGTTACAGTATAATCATGTATTAACCTTATGACATTAAACTGTACACTATATTACATATAAAGTCAACACATCGTAATTTTGAGGACATCATGAATGTGCACAGAGTATACACTATAACTAAGTTACAAGTCTATTGTAATATAACTACATATGTATAACAAACTAAAATGAACAGCCAATAATGGACACTTTTAGTTAGTTAACTAAAACTAAAGCCCTTTTAGTAAGCCTAGGCTTTTAGTTAATCAAGTATATCTATAAATAGTCATATACGTTTGCTGTGTAGATATGTAAAACCTTTTAACTTACTAGAACTCAATATACATGTAGATTCTACATGTACATTATTGTTAAAATCACACAAGTACGGACCAATGCATCAATGGGATATGATCTGGTGTAATGTAAAGGCATTTTGTCGTACTTCATTGCTAATAGTAATGCATGTACTTACATGTATGTCAGTATGTAGCTAGGTTATTGTTACAATCACACAAGTAATGTAGCTAGGTTATTGTTATAATCACACAAGTATTGACCAATGCATCAATGGGATATGATCTGGTGTAATGTAAAGGCATTTTGTCGTACTTCATTGCTAATAGTAATACATGTACTTACATGTATGTCAGTATGTAGCTAGGTTATTGTTACAATCACACAAGTATTGACCAATATAACAATGGGATATGATCTGGTGTAATGTAAAGGCATTTCGTCGTACTTCATTGATAATAGTACTTAACATGTATGTCAGTATGTAGCTAGGTTATTGTTATAATCACACAAGTATTGACCAATGCATCAATGGGATATGATCTGGTGTAATGTAAAGGCATTTTGTCGTACTTCATTGCTAATAGTACTTAACATGTATGTCAGTATGTAGCTAGGTTATTGTTATAATCACACAAGTATTGACCAATATAACAATGGGATATGATCTGGTGTAATGTAAAGGAAATTTGTTGTACTTCATTGCTAATAGTAATACATGTACATAAATGTATATACTACTTACTTACTGTGTGTAATAGTTATGTCAGTAATTATATAGGTTTCAGGACGCTATCCCAACTTTATTTAATATCCTATTAGAGACACCATCAAATTAATTTTATTATCTTACTATACAAAATATCACGTGCGCACACACACACAACACACAACATACAATACACACACACACACACACACACACACACACACACACACACACACACACACACACACACACACACACACACACACACACACACACACACACACACGTATTATGTATGTATGTATAAATGTATAAATGTAAAAACAGTATAAAGAATGATCTCTTTCTCTTTTATTTCAGACACTTATCTCACAATGGTTTGAGTCATATTGATAATCATTCATTACCTGGCTTTACATTCGGTCTCTTGTGAGTTAAATGTTATACTGATATTGTTACCATAGTTACCATATATAACCTGTTAGAGACACAGGTAATAGCCATATTTCAGTTAGTCTCAAAGTACATGTATACTGATATTGTTACCATAGTTACCATATATAACCTGCTAGAGACACAGGTAATAGCTATATTTCAGTTAGTCTCAAAGTACATGTATACTGATATTGTTACCATAGTTACCATATATAACCTGTTAGAGACACAGGTAATAGCCATATTTCAGTTAGTCTCAAAGTACATGTATACTGATATTGTTACCATAGTTACCATATATAACCTGCTAGAGACACAGGTAATAGCTATATTTCAGTTAGTCTCAAAGTACATGTATACTGATATTGTTACCATAGTTACCATATATAACCTGTTAGAGACACAGGTAATAGCCATTTTTCAGTTAGTCTCAAAGTACATGTAAAAAAAGGAACTATTCATATCTAGAAAGGAGATGAATGTATTGACATTTGAATATTCGTTCGTTTTGGTGAATATTTGAACCTAAATTTGTATTCAAAGCTTTGTTGCCACACCCTCCTATTTATATCCGCGTGGTGGGATGGCACTTGCACATTCTACAACCACAGGTTATAGAATGTATTTGAGGAAAGTTAAAGTACCTTCAATGAAATCTATTCTAACAATGGAAACAGTAGAATAGAGGCATAGAGGCAGAGAGGCTGATCCCTCCCCCTCACTGGAGACATGAGTGGGCAGAGGGGTTAATCCTTCCCCCATGCAGAAACAGGATGGTAGGCAGAGTGGCTGATATCACCCCACTGGAGTGGGTAGAGGGGCCAACCCCCACTTGAAAATAATTATTCCTAGCTATGCTACACATTTGATCTCTAATTTTTCCTTGTCAATATTTCTGTATTATATTTTAACAACAGAATACAGAATGTGTCACATAGTTAAGCCGAGCTACCAACCCCTGAGCCCTCCCTCATCGTATTCTGTTATATTGATGATATAGGTTTAAAGAATGTATGGCAGTGATATTTTTATAGCTTCTGTGTCACATAATAATAATGGCCTCTATCATTATTGTGGCTGCCAATATATTATAATATATTATGTAATATATATATATATATATATATATATATATATATATATATATATTATGTAATATATATATACATGTATATGTATATATATATATATATAATATATTATATATATATATATATAATATATTATGTATATACATATATAATATATACATAGCTATATATATTACGGTATGTATATATATATGTATATATGTATATGTGTATATATGTACATGTATATATATATATATATATAATTATATATATATATATATGTATGTAATATATATAGTATGCTAACAGGTCCTATATACAAAATATAGGACCTGAGTTTGTGTCCGAGGATGTGATATAGCCCGAGCCTGCGAGGGCTATATCATATCCGAGGACACAAAACAAGGGTCCTGTATTCAGTATATAGGACCTATTAACATACTATATACAATATATTGTATGATGGTGACATCTCCTGCATAGTGTGCACATGGAAGGTCTATATACAATATATAGAACTCACCACATCAAAGGGATGATGTCACCATCATACTATATACATGTATATATATAATTATATATATAATATATATACATAATATATATATATATATATATATATATACGTATATATATATATATTATGTATATACATGTATATGTATATACAATGTATATACAGTTGAACAATGATTATTTATGATATTAGTCAACCATGCTATATCATATCTTATAGACTCCTGAATTATCATCATATCTTAGCTTTAATGTTATTATTGTCACAATATGCATACATTAATAATATAGTATAACAAGTGTATATAGAGAAAAAAAACATCCCTATGATTGCTTTACAAATTTAAGTGAAGACAAAAGTATCCCTATGACTGCTTTGTGGTGTCCAGCATTCAGTAATCATGGCTGAATTATCATGCCTAAAACACATCAGCTTATTATAGTTATTATTTTGATTATCTACTCTCCTGACCTTTCAAAGGACCTTGTAGAACTTTAGGAATTTATTTCAAGCAGAATAGCTAGCTACTAGTTCCAGTTTCTACGTAAGCTACTTAGCTACAGGCAGCTTTCTTTCTGCTGTTCTGTAGACCCGTGTAGAGCTCGAGCGCGCGTTCTTTTACGCGCCACACTCATTAATTGACCGAGCCCCCGGGAATGACGCAACTTCCTTAACTACGTATACAACGCATACTCGCGCAAGTGGACACAAGAAAATATATATATATATATATATATATATATATATATATATATATAGTTCGAACCCGTGGGAAAGCAATCATAGGAATGGCCCTACGGGCCATAAAAATTGGCAAAACATAATCAATCCCTTGTGTGTACCAAAGTTAGTCTGAAAACCCCGAAGTGATAAAGTCAATACACTACATATTTTTAACTAGTATTATGATAATATTGATAATTTTTTTTTGTGATATAATCGTATCACTTATTTCTCATCTCCCATCTCTGAATATATGTCTACACATGTCTGTGTTAGTATATGTTTGTCTATGTTTGTATGTTTGTCTATGTCTATATGTACAGTACATTTGTATATGTTTGTATATGTTTGTATATGTTTGTGTATGCGTATATACATGTATGTCTGTATATGTCTGTATACGTTTGTGTATGTCTGTATATGTTTGTCTATGTTTGTCTATGTTTGTCTATGTTTGTCTATGTTTGTGTATGTCTATATGTACGTCTGTATATGTTTGTATATGTTTGTATATGTTTGTGTATGTGTATATACATATATGTCTGTATATGTCTGTATACGTTTGTGTATGTCTGTATATATGTCTATGTATGTTTGTGTATGTCTGTATATGTTTGTACATTGTATATGTGTATATATGTCTGTATATGTTTGTATGTGTTTGTCTGTCAAGTTTTATGATTAAAGTTTACTACAAACATCCTCTAATATACAACATACGTGGTGTTCAGTCTAATTATAGAATCACTGTGAATTATACCAGCTGCCATATATCTGTCAGCCTAAGCTTGGTGGTAACACCACCTGGAGTTGTGGACGTGCTTTTCGCACCTATATGACAAGATATCCCTTAGCAAAAAGCGCAATCCTTACAATATATAATACACTGAGGCTAGGACAAATAGTCAATTTCAAATTCGAAGCTCGATAAAGCTTTGAAACTTTCAAAGGTTTGCATGCATTTGTAATCAATGTTGCTCTCACCTTGATTGGCCATAGAAAGCCTCCAAAACTGGATTATTGCTTTATAATGAGTACTAGTATTAATGAGTACTAGTCTTGTTCATTTTGCTGTTTCTACTCGGATTTAGCATCGCTGGACTGAGAAATGAGACAGAAGCAGCTGGCAATACAACCTCAACTATTCAAAGCTTTTTTCCAGCCCTTGTACAGATGTATAATACATTAGTGTTGTTTTAGTATGACAATAATTGTAGCTATATTATGGTACGTGTAGTACTTTTAGTTGAATTATACTAAAAGGGTTTTAGTTTTAGTTAACTAACTAAAACCGCCCATTATTGGCCAATTTTTATTTTAGTTATTGCAATAGACTTGTAGTTTGCTTAACTAAAAGTTTAGTTATTATATAGTTATATTTAATTTATATATAGAATTGTAAATAATATCTATGCTAACATATATAGATAGATATATGATCTATCTGTGCTAGATAGATATGTGCACTTACTAGTGGCTATTTCAAACTCCGTTCTAATATTTAATCTAAAAACCACACTACATCTCCCACAGTTAACTAAAATTGTAAGAAGCTTAAGAAATGAGTTTTAAACTTTTAACAGCATTGTTTTGTGTATATAATATTATGTACAGTGTGTTCTAATGATGTTATCCCTAAAGGCTTCTGGTTTCTTGTGTAGCCCATCTGGCTCCCATAGCAGCCATTTTTTGACTATTGCATCTGATTCAATTAGAAACCCACAACAATCATACTGCCAACTTCCTCTTTGTCATATTGTCTTCTAATTTGGCAGGCATCAAACCAGTCCTACTTACAAGTACATTGCTGTGTATGTAGATGTACATGTATTTAAGCCCCGTAGGGACCATTGTAGACTTATTACGGAGGTGGCTGGGCTGTTGTGTTAGACACGTTTTATCAGTTCGAGGTCTTTGAATTAACACCTGGCTGGTAGAAGTGGCTTCACTACATATTATCCTACATACACATGTACATACACATGTACATATACATGTACATACACATGTACATAAACTACATATACATGTACATACACATGTACATATACATGTACATATACATATACATGTACATACACGTGTACATACACATGTACATATACATGTACATGTACATGTAATTAGACAGACTCGTGTTTATAACTACATGTTCTATAATTAGATAAGTTAATAGCCTCAGGTGATATTATATTCTTGTAGTTCTTGTATATACATGCAGTAATAATACCCATCACTGTTGGATTGTGTTAATGACATTCCAGTTGTAAATAGATTAAGATATTAAAAAAAGTCTCAATTTTTTATATTTTTTTTATTTGTTCATTTCAGGAATCTGGGTTTCAATAACCTTGACGAAAGCAGCTTTGATGAAATGGCTTTTGAGGACATGAATGTCTATGGTACTCTAGACATGTCCTTTAATCGTTTACCACACCCTCCTAAATCATTGATGAATGTACCCATAATAAACTTGTAAGTTTAGTAATATTTTATGAAGATGTTTTATTTTTATGGCCCGTAGGGCCATTCCTATGATTGCTTTCCCACGGGTTCGATGTATGTTTATATATATATATATATATATATATATATATATTCTTGTGTCACTTGCGTGAGTATGGGTTGTATACGTAGTTAAGGAAGTTACGTCATTCCTGGGGGGCTCGGTCAATTAATGGGCGTGGCACGTAAAAGAACGCGCGCTCGAGCTCTACAGACCAGCAGAAAGAAAGCCTATGTAGAAACTGGAACTAATAGCTAGCTATTCTACCTGAAATATATTCCTAAAGTTCTACAAGATTCTTTAAAAGGTAAAGAGAGTAGATAATCGAAATAATAACTATAGTATGCTGTTGTGTTTCAGGCATGATAAAGTCAGCCATGATTAGTGAATGCTGGACACCACAAAGCATACTTTTATCTTCACTTAAATTTGTAAAGCAATCATAGGGATGTTTTTTTTCTCTATATACACTTGTTTTCATTCTTTGGAAATTATTATTATTATTATTATTATTATTATTATTATTATTATTATTACATTATTACATGTACATATACATGTACATGCAAGTAAGGTCATTCACGTTCACCATGACCTCAGAAAAATGTTTATAACTTTAGTTTGGAATGACCAACAATCTTTGTACCTGTACCATTTTCATATAATTATCATTCCCATTCTTTTTTGTGTATGTCAAATTTCAACCATTGCTTCATTATTGAGTTACAGTATAATCATGTATTAACCTTATGACATTAAACTATACACTATATTACATATAAAGTCATCACATCATTAATCATGAATATAAAAACAAGCCACTATGAGGAGTTTAGTTATAGTTATAGTTATAGTTAACTAAAAGTCACAATACCTTACTAAAAGGGGTTTAAATTTAGTTTTAGTCATAACAGGCTAACATGTACTTAACAAAATATTTCATACAATAAATTGAAATGTTTAAATATTCTCAGTTATCGGGAATGTGAGTTAGATATCTTTTTGTTTCTCAGAATATTACATCACAATCCAATGTATGTGATTAAGACAAATGCTTTCAAAGGCTACTCTCATGAAATTGCTACAATGTAAGTCAACAATACGATAGGTCATGAACTGAGTGGTAGTAAGAACTTGAAATTTTGATACTTCTGAATAAACATGTAATTCCTCAATAGCTTCATACATGTAGGTAACTAACATATGTAACTACATTTATAAATAGGTTGAGACCCATGCCAATGTCGTAGGTTGAGACCCATGCCAATGTCGTAGGTTGAGACCCATGCCAATGTGATAGGTTGAGACCCATGCCAATATGATAGATTGAGACCCATGCCGATGTGGTAGGTTGAAACCCACACCAAAGTGATAGGTTGACACACATGCTAATGTGGTGTTGTACATGTACATGTATCACTCATACATCCGTTGGACTACATGTACATGTGAGATACTACAAGTAAATGATTGTCTTTGAATTAGCGAGTATTCTGATTGCTTGGAAACTCAAGCATTGATACAACCTTTAGTCAACATCAAATATATTAGACTTTGCATTGCCTTTCTACACACACACACATGTACACATAATCTATATGTACATATAAAAGGTACCTAATTTTTTTCCATTTCAACATTTTTATTTTTTTATGTATTTATATTTGTATTGTAGAGATCTGTCAGACTGTAATTTAACTTCCATTCAACCATATGCGTTTGACAAAAATCATTTTGGACTTCTTGATTCTCTGTAAGTCTTCTACTCATTATATGTGTGTATGTGCATATACAATGTTTTAGCTAGCCACACTTCAACAGAGTGGTGCTGACACAAAAATCAAAGCATATTTGTTTTTTAATTGCATTCCTTTGACCCCACACCAAAAGGAAATGGCATTGCATAGAGCAGTGCAGTACCTCTCTTCCACTCTTTAGCTAAAACCCTGCTATGCATGTACACATACACACACACACACACACACACACAGGATAACAGTCAGGGTTTCAGTCTGTGTATGTAATTAGACTGATTGTTTCTTTAACCCCTTTTACAGGTATCTTGATAACAATAATTTTGTGGAGTTGAACTCAAGTTTCTTCCAAGGAGCATACATTCAAACCAAACTGTAAGTTGATAAAACTAGAATTGTGTGTGTGTTGTCAATATATTGAAAAGCTGAGAATCATCTTGGACTAACCCACTAAACAGTACTATACCCAGGTCAACATGAGAAATCACTCAAAATGTATTTTATTAGGAGCAGGTAAAAATGAAACACCCAATTTTTAATTCATTTTTCTGCAATTTTAACAATTTTCAGTGGTTAGCACACTATGGTCCTGAGCCCTTCGACTAACATCTGTATTATTAACTTATCATATTCTCTTTACAATAAATAATATTGAAAATATTGACAGTGCAATTGTTTCAACAGCTCAAAGATTACTCCACGATTAATTCCACAATGGGTTATGATATTGTTTAAGTTTGACAATAATGACCACATTTTGTTATAGTACTAGTTTATCACAATTTTAGTTATAGTTAATTAACTAAAACAATTTTAGGCTTACTAAAGGGGTTTAGTTTTAGTTAACTAACTAAAAGTGCCCATTATTGGCCGTTATTCAGTTATTGTAATAGACTTGTAATTTAGTTATAGTTTAGTTAACTAAAAGTCACACTGCTTTACTAAAAGGGATTTTAGTTATAGTTAACTAAAACAATACTAGTATTTATGTACATGTTGTATCACTGTTTTTGATAAGCTCATATGGCGCACCATTGGCCCAAAGAGCTTCTTATTTGGCACTGTACAGTTCTCTCTTTGGGACAGATGGCACAGCTAACTAAATGATTATATTGTAACCAACAGCATTAACTCTTTGTTAAATGACTCAACATGTATTCCCAATGGCGCACACACTAATCATTGTTGAGCCAATTTGGCCCATGCTTCAAAAAGTATCAAAAACTCTTTGTATTGTACACATGCCTTAAGTATGTTACATCATTTTGTGGGCAGAATTAATTAAAGAGAAGAAACAAGTAATCTTCAGTATTTCTTTTACGCCAGTGCTAGTATTTGGTTTCTGTGTGTTTGTAGTATCACGTGTACATGTATGTAATCAATATTTCTATTTGTTAATTAAAATTATACAACTTGCATTTTTCAGCTACAATGCACTGTAATACTAAACTGTCTTCTCTGTTCAATATGTGTTATTGTAGACATGTACAAATGATGTACATGTACATGTGCATGTACATGTACAAATGATGTACATGTACATGTGCATGTACATGTACATACATACATAACTCCATGATATTAGTACATGTAGCTAAAGGTTTGTTGTATATACACTTGTTATTATACATATATAATTATTATGGCTGGAATGGATGATACCCGATTATCCGGATAATTATCTGTGAACTGAACATCCGGATCTGTTTCTTTGTATCTGGGTACTCATTTAATGTTTGCGTATGCACAGAAACCAAACACGTGAAATTTAAATGCAATAAAATGGCGGTTAATAAGTGTCTTGCTTCGTTTTACCAGCTTTTTGGGTTGTAGAGTGCAGAACGATCTGTAGAAACACCAATGCTGCTTATATAAACATCTATTGCAGTTGATTACAGCAAAAAGGTGAGGTAATACTGTATATTTTAGTGCAAACAAGTCATGAATTTTTAGAACAATTATCCAGGTACCCAGGCGTTATTGTGAACAGGTATCTGGATAGTAAAAGACAGGATCCATTCCAACCTTAATACATGTACATGTATTATATATGCTACTACAGTATATATTTATACAATAGTACATATCTACATGTACATGTATTATATTATACATGTACATGTACATGTATTTTATGCTACAGTATAAATTTATACATATCTACATGTACATGTATAGTGTATACATGTACATATATGTGTATACATGTACATGTACATGTATATGTATGCATGCAATTTACACATGAAACATGAAACATGAAACATGAAAACATTACGTGTGTGTTCATTAAATGCATATTCTAATTAACATTGTATTATAACATCACGACTGTTAGTCAGCTTCTGTTTATAAGTACATGATAAATATTGTCCATCATTGGAAAAGGTTGTGTTGTAACACGTCATATATTCGCATTTTCCAAATATTATTTGTGTCTGTGTGTCTATGGTATGTATGTATGTATGTACATGTATGTATGTATGTATGCATGTATGTATGTATGTATGTATGTATGTATGTATGTAAGTATGTATGTATATTCTAATGTTCCAAGGTGTCAATAACAAATGCTTTAATTGGCCAACTTGTGCCCCGAGTGCCTTTATGCATCATAGGGGTACCATTACCCTTGTAACAAGGTTGTACTCACTATTACTAATTACAGAATGTGATGATATCCACTCTCGTTCCTTCGACATAAACCCATAGATTATCTTAAACACATTAAAGATCGTCTTGTGAGCATGAATAGAATCTAACGCTTTTGAAGTTTTTGTAAATGTCTTTTGTGTTGCCTGAAACACTCTTCACTTCGTACATTTTCCGCAAAATTATTTCGCCATTTTATAAACCAGATCCAACAGAGGGCCTCGTATTTAACTTCCACAATAATATTAGATACATTGTTATTATATTATGACGCACATACATGTATTTAAAAATGCTGACCTTTATACTTTATTTTATACAGTTCCCTTCAAAACTGTGGTATCCAGGTGATGAGAAACAAGACTTTTACTGCGCTAGTTCATGTAGATCTGTTATATCTGAACTATAACAACTTTACAAGACCGGTACATAGAAACCCTTTCAAGTTCTTTTCAGTTGGAGTTCTGTGAGTATACAATTTTCTTTCTCACCATAAGTCTCATTGTTTCAATTTGACCCTTGTTGTAATTATTAATTAATTTTGTTGGTGGGTGGTACAAGTATGATGTCATCAAAGGTAGGTCCATGTGACTGTCACATGTATGCTATTTTATTGGCTATTTGGTAAATAGATTAACAAAATGCTGACCCCTGAAATACCAAGTAAAGTTTGTATAAATAATTTTCAAGTGTTTAAAATTTTATTCCACATGTTTTTAGTTGGTTCACTCTTAAGTAGTGTGGAATTCTGACCTTTGAAACATCTGTTTGAATTAAGATGTATAATTATTGAATTATATCTCCAATTCTCCATACTGAAATTAATTATGTCAATAAATTACATCGCCACATTATTTAGCATATTAAAATATTACCAAAATATTATTTATATTTTACTCTCCATCTATCAATCAATCTATCTACATTATCTATCTATCTATCTATCTATCTATATATCTACATGTATCTATCTATCTATCTACCTACCTATCTACCTACCTATCTATCTATCTATCTATCTATCTATCTACCTACCTACCTACCTACCTATCTACCTATCTACCTATCTACCTATCTATCTATCTATCTATCTATCTATCTATCTATCTATCTATCTGTATATATATATATATATATCTTTCTATTTACCTATCATTATTGTATATATCTATCTACATGTACAATGTATCTATCTACCTATCATTATCATATATATCTATCTATCTATCTATCTATCTATCTATCTGTCTATCTATCTATCTATCTATCTATCATTATTAATCTATCATTACTATTTCTTTATTTATCTTTCTGTTTCTACTTACTAATATATCAGTTTACTCTCTGTTTATGGTAATACTAGTAGATACGTATATATAGTTGGTAAGAATTACTAACTCTGGAAATAATTGGATAAATTTTACAATTACATATACATTATATATTCTTTTATGTTTTACAGAGAAATGAAGCGAAGTAATATACAGTGGATTACAAAGGGATTCTTTAGAGTGCAAGTTGATAGCAGACTGTAAGTATATACAACTTTTATACCATTCAGTACTTTCTTCCATTCATCCTTCCATCCATCTATCCAGCCGTCCATCCATCCGTACATATCCATCTATCCATCCATTCATCTATTCATCCATCAATCCATCAATCCATCCATCCATCAATCCATCCATCAATCCATCCATCAATCCATCAATCCATCCATCCATCCATCAATCCATCCATCAATCCATCCATCCATCCATCCATCCTTCCATCCATCTATCCAGCCGTCCATCCATCCGTACATATCCATCTATCCATCCATTCATCTATTCATCCATCAATCCATCAATCCATCCATCCATCAATCCATCCATCAATCCATCCATCAATCCATCCATCCATCCATCAATCCATCCATCAATCCATCCATCAATCCATCCATCAATCCATCCATCAATCCATCCATCCATCAATCCATCCATCAATCCATCCATCAATCCATCCATCAATCCATCCATCCATCCATCAATCCATCCATTAATCCATCCATCCATCCATCAATCCATCCATCAATCCATCCATCCATCCATCCATCCATCCATTCATCATTCTATATATTATATGGATCTTATTTATTAATTCCAACTATTCATTAATTATATTTCTCTCCCTATTTCATTCACAATAACTAGTGATTTGTCAGGAAACAACATAACAGTCCTGCAAGCAGAGTCTTTCAAAGGGTTAGAGGGTGTCAGAGTACTTGTTCTGAGTGGATGCAATATAGCTGAATTACGTGGACAACCATTTTCTATTTTGCCTGACCTGCAAAGACTATACTTAGATCATAATCTTTTGACTAATGATAATCTACAGTTCCTCAATGGATCGAGTAAGAAAATGCATTTACTCGATATTACACAAAACAGTTTCCAATTACTTCCTAATCTTTCCAGTTTGACAAACCTGCATGACTTGTATGCTTCAAATAATGATATTCGTAATATCAGTCGAGATGCCTTCCTCAATACTAGACTGGAAAATATACAGCTTGCAGGAAACGATGACTTAGCTGATATACATGAAGACGCTCTGGCTCATCTGGTGGATTTGACGGCGATTGATGTTAGTTTTTCATCTCTTCGTAGACTTCCTTCTTTATCAAATCTCCAAAATCTTATAGACATCAATGCGGTGGAGTCAAACCTACAAGAGCTCCCTGCTGACCTCTGTACATACTCGACAAAATTGGAACAATTACTAGTTGATCGAAATGAAATATCTTCTATACCCGACCTACAGAACTGCTCCAATCTATATATAGTTTTTCTAGATTATAATCGGATAACATCAGTCGGAGAGAGAACCTTTCAAGGTTTAGAACATCTTATTACAATTCAACTACAGAACAATAGAATCACTGAAATTCATCCTAATGCATTCAGTGGTTTATCAAGCCTACATAGTTTGCACCTTGCTCACAATTCTATCAGCAGTCTTCCTCCGAGGTTTTTTGATGGTATGACAGACCTTGGAATTTTGGATTTACAAGATAACTTACTTACCTCTTTACCAAAGAAGATATTCAAAGATCAGATATATCTTCAGAGATTATATATAAATGATAATCATATCAAAAGTGTAGGTAATCCAATATTTCCACAAAATGTGACCTGGTTACAAGAACTGAATATTTCTAACAATACTGGCTTATCCAGTTTTCCACTCCCAGAAAGTGGTTTCCCATTTCTCCACACTCTCGCTATGTCGAACCTACCAAACTTATACGATGTGCCTACTTTATCTCAAATTCCCCGTATTCAATTCATCAACGTGACGTATGGTTATCATTGCTGTCTTTTCAAAAGTCATATTCGCGAGGAATTGCTAGTCTCAATCAATTTGAATACAAAGACTGTAACTATGACACACAGACCAACTAACAACACTGACTTCACAGTAAATGATGAAACAGATGAAATCTTATTCGAGGTTCGTAGACCCACCTCAGAACCCCTAACTTTACCACCACACATTATAGATGGCCATTTATTTCCTGATAGACAAGACCCATACAATCCCTCCGATCATAACATCCCTTCAGAGGAACTGGAAGAGGTATTGAGATCATTTATGGACCAGACAAATGTTAGCATTCGTATTGGCCCTAACGAACAAATTGATTTTGTAGATGATGATGGTAATGTTGTTGGTAATGCAAATGAGGAGACTCTAGAACGCCTAACAAGAGCCTTACAACAATTTAGTATTAATGCTGAAATAGTGTGCTACCCTCCGCCAAACCCTTTAATGCCATGTGAGAATTTGCTAGATCCTACTGTTCTCAGGGTCCTCGTATGGTTACTATGGTTTCCAGCTATCTTAGGTAACCTTGCAGTTATTTTTGTTACACTTGCTTCTGGTGAGAAAGTTAATGTACCAAATTTCATGATATGTAATCTAGCTGTTGCAGATTTTTTGCTTGGTGTATATTTGGCATTTTTAGGAATTGTGGATATCCGTACGTACGGAGATAGCAGTTACTACAAATCAGCTCTCTATTGGCTAAATGGGCCAGGCTGTCGTACAGCTGGTTTCATAGCAATCTTCTCTAGTGAATTATCCGTGTTCATGTTAGTAGTAGTGACACTAGAGAGGTTACACACAATAGTCTATTCGTTTCGACAAGGAGCAAGAGTCAAGATGCGTCAAGCTATCCTATTTGTTGCAGCTGGTTGGATATTTGCTGCTACCATGGCAATGACACCTTTGTTGGATATCAACTCGTATGCTGAAGTGCCCATATGCCTTCCATTTAGAACTGAGTTCGTAAGAGATAGAATCTACATTGGCATTTTGCTCAGTATCAATGTAGTAGCATTTCTCGCAATATTTTTTTCCTATCTTCATATTCTCGTAGTCTTTTGTAAATCACCAGCAGCAGATCGAAAGGTGCAAGAACGATTACTAACCTCCTTCAAAATGGGTGTCCTGGTTATAACCAATTTAATCTGCTGGCTACCATTAACAGTTGTGGGTTTAGCAGCTGTTGCAGAAGTCTACATCATCGACTTTAGAACTGCCAAGTACTTCATTATTTTGGTTTTTCCGATCAATGCATGTTTGAATCCTTTTCTGTACGCTATTTTTACAAAACAATTCTGGCAGAAATGTCGATCGTTATGTAAACGTACAGACAAAACAATCCAGTCTGTAACTCCATCCACTAGACTATCGTTTCGACGCAACTCTGTAGTGTCAGGCAGCGACACATGTTCTGTGAATCGTAACCAATCACCGCAAGATATTGACCATGAGATGTTGAAAAAAAGACAAAGTCGAAGGTCATTCAGTTTACAATTAGATCCCAATATTCTTCCGCCTCAACCAGTAATGCCCGTTGTTCCTTATCTTGGTAGACGAAACTCTTCTCCTGCAGTGTTTGGGTTAGACAGCGGAGGAAGAGCCGCAATGGGAATAAGATTGCCTTTGGATCCAGTTTTACAAAGTTTAGACGAAGAGCAGCAAATAAGGACCCCTCCTGGTGAACTGCAACGGACTCGTAGTAATTGTCTCTCAATTGTACACGAAGAGAGTTCACTGTTTGGCTCGGATAATGAAGAAGATATAGTGTACTCAACAAATACAACAGGAAGAGGAGTGACTACTCTATGTGATCTACATCGAAGTAGTTCTGATCCGGAGTTAAATTTACAAAGACGGAGTATCAGAGATTTGATGCGTAGAAATGATAGAGTAGGCGACACGGAAATGGAGCTTGTTGATACCCTCAGCGACTGTTCTTCAGAATCTGAAGATTACGAGGATGCAAGAACATCCCCTTGTGTAGATACTGATCATAATTACTACACTTCATCACATCACATATCTTTCATCCATACACTTCCTATAGACAGTAACCATAGTGACAGTAATCATAGTGATAGTAACCATAGTGATCTTATTATTCATAGATTGTCATCTTCAACTACAGACAGTGTGTCGGTCATACCCAAAGGTTCTTCGATAATTAAGATAAATCCTCATGCTACGAAACTGTCAGGAAAATGTCAGGAAGAAACTTGTGTGTGATTTTTCTCTTTCTTATCTCTCTCCAAAGAAATGTTATTTTTCTTAACCAATTAATTTTGATAACCACAAAAAATCTATTCATTTTCATATTTTTTTCCCTCCTGTTGTGTTTATATTATGTATTATATTGTCTCTCTTTCTATTTTTTTCAATCATGCAACATTATTTACTATTTATTTTGTGATATTATACACATGTAAAATGTATAAAATTTGAATTTTCTTCACAAAAAAAAATTTATAAAATTCACAACAAGTGGAAAACTATAATCTGTTCATATTCACAATGATGTGATGACTAGTGTATAGTTCATTAATTAATACACAATTATATATACTGTAATTCACCAATTCTGAAGCTAAAATTTGACATACATAAAAGAACGGGCCGGGAAGGATAATTACATTATGGTTCGTGTAAAAAGATCATTCCAAACTGAAGTTATGAATAATTTTTCTGAGGTCATGGTGAAGGTGAACAGGATTTACTAGTTTTGAAGTAGTGTGAATAGACTTTAGAATGACAGTGTAAACTTCAAGGTCTTTAGGTTAAAACTACTAATGACTCCTTTAAGATTACACTACTAGATAGATTTGGATAAAATATGCCAAATTCCCATGTGGAAGTCGAGCCCATGACCCCGGATTGCTAAGCCATTGCTCTATATACCAACTAACCTACTGGGACTCAGCTGATAGCGACTAAGCTGTGGTACTACTTATTGGGAAGTATCTTTTCTCCGTTGGGAGGAGATGTTGCCACAAGCCTAATAATCCTACAAATAATCTTTCAACTTTAATTTCCACAATTACTAGACTAAAAGACACAAGAATATGATTATAAATAGGGATTCCCTGTGACTATTCTCACGTCAGTTAAAGAACTTAACAGCATTTCTGCATTAAAACCCCACAGATTTATTGACAGCAATTGAAAAGGGTTTTTCTTACTACTAGTTGTATTCCCATTGATGGAGGCTACCTTTGAAATAATATTTATAAATAACACGACATGTATTTTAAAATCCACTTAATGAACGAAATAAGAAGTGAGCTAGTATACAATATATAACACATAACAAAAATACAAATGTATCAATATCAATGTAGTTATGCATACAATATGATACATTCATTTCTTTGTTTGATGATGTAGTGCCACATACTCATCAACTAATTTACGAACTCTCTCTAAAGGTACCACCTTTTTGGCCATTTGAACCTGTAAAATTTAAAAACCATTCATGTAAAATTCATTCATCTTTAAAATTGTTATATAGTATTTATGAAGTATAATGTAACATACTCATAGCATAAAGTAGAGCTGGAATTGATTCTACTATATATCTGAATATTCATTCACAATAACGCCTGGGTACCCAGATAATTGCTCTAAAAAAATTCATGACTTGTTTGCACTAAAATATACAGTATTACCTCACCTTTTTGCTGTAATTAACTGCAATAGATGTTTATATAAGCAGCATTGGTGTTTTTACAGATCGTTCTGCACTCTACGAGCCAAAAAAGCTAGCAAGACACTTATTTCGATTTCCACGTGTTTTGTTTCTGCGCAAACATTAAACGACTACTGCGATACAAAAAAAAAACAGATCCGGATCTTCTGTTCGCAGATAATCATCCGGATAATTGGGTATTCTTTCCAGCTCTACAAAGTAATTATCTTAAACCTATTTTTTATGGCCCGTAGGGCCATCCCTATAATTGCTTTCCACGGGGTTTAACGTATATATATATATATATATATATATATTTTTTTTTTCTTGTGTCACTTGCACGACTATGCGTTGTATACGTAGTTAAGGAAGTTGCGTCATTCCCGGGGGCGGCTCGGTCAATTAATGGGCGTGGCGCGTAAAAGAACGCACGTTTGAGCTACAGACCAGCCAGGAAGATTCAGAAAGGATGTAAAACTGCTAATAACTGTTGTATATAGCAGAGAAACAGTATAGATATTATGCAAGAATCTTTAACAAGTAAGTACATGTATGATAAGTTGTTGAGTTTCAGACACGAGGAAGTCATCATTTAGAACCTTGAAGGAGTACCACAGTCAGTTCCTCAGACATCTGTGTATTTAGACTGCAATTAGGCTTACACTTACGTCTTCAGGCCCCAGGAGTACACAGAAAGGTAGAGACACTAGTGCCATCAGCAATGCTTAATACATAGTCATCACAAAGCAAATATAGGGATGTTTTTTTCTCTATATACACTTGTTTATTACGTGTACTACTTTTAGCACTTTTAGCAACTAATGCTAAACTTAAAAAATGTTCTTACACGAAGCATTAGCCATAAATACCTCCATTAATGTTTATTAATTTCAAACAGCCATACTGACTGTAGAATGCAAGATGTAAATAATTCACCTTTTTAATGGCCCTTTTCTTTAGATTTTCCATAACATCAGCTGTAACGTTGCCAGCAATATAGTGTAATTCAAAATGCCGTTTGACAGCAACAGTTGCTTGTGCACTGTCCAAAAAACATACAGCTGATGAGCTGAATGGAAGAGATTGCTGTGGCTTGGTTGCATATGTCATAGAGTTTTCATTATTAAATAAATCTAGTTCAGTTTCTTCAACGAGATTTTTCGTTTTTCTTGGATCTCGGGTACTATCAACATCCATTGGGGTCTGAGATAACGGAGGAAGAGCTGGGAGATGAGGCTGGGTAAAATACATTGGTGGTAATGGCATGAGGCTACTGGATGTGGATGGAACTGATTGTCCAGTTGACGGGACTACATAGTGCTGAATATCACATGTGTTAGACATATTTCTAAATGGGATCACTTCTTTTTCCTCTATTACAGTGGTAGATTTTCGTTTGGTGGCCATTATTAGTCCATCTGCCGTAGTAAGCACTTGCTGTTCATTAGTATCTTCAAGTGTAAGTTTTGCTTGAAGTGGGTCTGTACTATCATTCACAACATCACAAGATTCTGTGTCCAAATCGATATGGTATTCCATAGACTCGTACTCAGGCTGAACCTGTTTCTTAAGAACTTGTAGATTGGGAATGAGGGCTTTGGAGGACAAAGTGACATCATCATATGGTGGGTCATAACAACACAATACTTCACTTGTTGGTTCAGTAACACTATCTACAGCAGGAAAATGTCCAGTGACTTGTGAGGACCTAGCCATTATCCTCTTCCGTATTTTATGTCTCATTCGTCTCCGTCTGTTTCTTTCAAGTCTACGATTCTGGCTCAAGCTAGGAGTACCTTTAGTAGGAACATTTGATAGAAGATCTATGTCTACAGTCTGACTTGAGGTGCATGAATTACTGTTCTGTGCAATTGTTGTAGTAGAATCAGAACTCCATGTCACCCTTCTGTTGAGAGAGAGAGAGAGATTGAGAGAGAGAGAGAGAGTGAGAGAGAGAGAGAGAGAGAGAGAGAGAGAGAGAGACAGCAGAAGTGAGAGGACACAGATGAATACAATGCATAATGGAGATGACCTACCTTTCTTCTTTGGAAGTATGGTAACCATGGTTACTATCATACTCACAGGAACCTATTGAAAAGTGAAGACAACACAAATTAGCATACATTTTCCCATGCAATCTTTTTATATTCATACCATGTTGTGTCTTATCAATATAACTGTTGTCAGTACAACTGTTGTTACTATTACTATTACTATTACTATTGTATTGCGATGAAGTAGACTGGTTTGTGGAGGTAGACCGACTATTAAGAGATAGAGTAAGATTGGAAGTCATTGGAGGGGAGGACAAAGCAGCAATGGAGGATGGGCCAGCAGCGGTAGGGGAGGTTACATAGAAGTCTTTGATTGGAACTATAGAACCATCTCTTTTGAAAACGCATTGTGTAGCACTGAGATCTTCTAGTTCCTCTTTTATTTGACCAACATAGTCAGTAGTGGTAGGTCTAGAAGAAAAGGTCAGGAATAAAAATGGACAGATATTGTTCTGCTATGATATGCAATGTATAGAGCATACATGATGTGTTTAGACTCTATTGCCATGGCAACTAGATATAGTCTATTCTTCATAGGATCCAAAAACTATGCATTTTGTCAACCACTTCGGTTCATAATATAAACTTTGACAACGAATATAAGCAAGTATTTAAGACTGTTTTTATGTACTTACATGGGTAAGGATTCTAAATGTGTTAAACCTCATGTAGGTGTATCCACTCCTCTCTAAGTGGATAGACCACACTTACATGGGATTTAACATATACATGTACATAGATCACATATACATGTATATACTGCCCTGCTATGCTCCAAGGCCCATAGCACCAGGGGGTACATCCACTACCAGAAGGTGTATCTGGCATATACACCAACTGGACATGCTTAACAATTGAACTTTCAATGAGGTGTACACAACCAAACCGTTACCATAGTAACATAGTATACAGTATGTCAATAAAATGTCACCATAATAGTACAGTAGTTTCATTTTCACACTACATTAGTTCAACAGTAGTAATTGATGTACATGTAACATGTCAATTCACCACCATAGTATTGTCGACAGTGCTACACTTAATTACTGTTACTGTATGGTGACGTTATATTGACATGTACTGTATGATAATAACACCTTTTCTTCCATTGTAGCCATAGCAGTAACACAGTAAAATTAATGGTTATATCACAACGTATATGTATGACATGGAAAATTTCCACATCATAAAAAGTATCTTATCAATCATGATTCTATTAAACTCTGTGACAAGGAGCCGACACTTTCTGACCAAAATTAATCAACAATCATATGATCTATTTCAATTAAAAAGTTCAAAATTATTAATATATATATTTCATAGACTTGTATTTACACGAATAAATAGTAGCTTTATAGTGCCTAAAAAAACTTTTTTGCGCATCCTTCATACAAAATTATACATTATGATCAAAAAGTGTCAGATCCATCCTATTTCATCACTTCACACTCACTTTGTTACACCTAATTGTTTCTGCTTGTAATAGTCTACTCTGTGAACACTATTAGATCTACCCGACTGCAGCTGCAAATTCTTATCAACTATTTTCATTATTTTCGCTTTAGGTGACAGTGAGATTGTAGGGTATTTTGTGATATTTTGTACTGTCGGAGTACCATTTAAGATGGATTGCTTTAATGGTGACTGTCTGTGTGACGATGATTGGAAACGACCCTGTGAATAACTAGTACACTGATCAAGCGATTGTTTATTAGAAAGTTTTGTAGGACTGGAAAAACAGAGCGTCTTGCGACATCTATTAGACGTAGAAGGAATGGATATATTATTTTGAAAAGGCATCTGATTTAGTCGTTTTGGTGGAGATGCTCGAAATTTTTGTAAAGTTTCTTGTGCCACTCGGAGGCCTTCTCCGAAATGTTTGTGTTTTTGAGATGCTATCACTGCTTCTCTGATAGAGGGATCATACCAAGGAGATGACACATGTGTCGCTGCTGTTCGCGCTCTTGGATATTTTTGATCAATACTTGATGGTGATATACGTTTCTTTTTCGGCATGCAAATTCTCTTAGCTTTTTTCTTACTGTTATGCATCGGCATTCTTGTTCTTTTTTTATCTTTTCCTTGTAAAAAATTATCCGAAGAACTGCTACTACTAGAATCATCATTACATCTTCTGGATATCCTAGTTCCTTGTCGCTGTGTGTTTCTGACAAGGACGCCGCCTCCACTCCGTAGAGTTATATGGTATGGTTGTTTAACTGTTTTTCTAACCATGTAATCTTTTTCAGAATCATCGCTAGGAGAATCAGAAGACACGATAATAGTTTCTGGTTGTAAAGACTCAGAGATGTCATTAATCTTGTGTTTCATAGTAACTACTCTGTCTTTTCCAGACACAGTGACACACATATTGGACTTTTCATGACTGTAATACGAGCTACCCTTTCGAAACAAAAACTCATCAATAGGACCACTGCCACTACCACTGCTTATATCGTCATCACAATTTACCCAATGTGTCCCACTGAGATGACCACATCTCTGTTTAACAGGATCAGTACTTTTGTCTCCATTTGATTCTGTGACTTTCGATCTAACTTCTTCAACTACCTGAAGATTGGTATCTGCACCTCGGTCTGTGTTGAACTTTTTCTCAATACCTGTAGTAGAATCTACATCAGCGCTGGAACTGCTAATCATTCTTAAAGCGTGTGAACTAGGTATTTCATCACCATTACTGTCATCTTCTACACTCCAAGATATACTCTCGCAGTCACTGACATCACCAGTGCACTCCTCAGTGCCGGAAGTGCTTTTGGGAGAGCTCGTATTACACAAATATGTTGTTGATCTATATACTATATCACTACACTGTTCACAATACCAATTTCCACGAGGTATAGAACGAAGAGAAGGAACCAAGCAGGTCATGTGGTACCTAGAATACAGAATAAATACACTTTAGGTTGCAGTATACACATACAGTACCTGACTTTATTACTATACTTCTAAGTAGTACTATAGTACTGTACTGTAATCATTAATGTGTGAATTCCCTTTACATTAGCATAGTACCAAGGTGTAACACTGTGAAATATTTCAAAGTACATGTACTTCATTCACAAAGTAACTAAAGTCAACGAAGTACAGTGATAGTATCTGAACTTAATAATGTCAGGAACAGTATACAGATCCTATACAATGTAACAGTTGGTCACTGGTTAATTTACCCCGACAAAAATTCACCTTGGACAGGCAAATGGAGTGTATGGACGAATAAAATGTCCATTCTATGTTTTATGTACAATGTACATGTAGAATTGGCTGTTACCTTGTAGCATTAGTGAAGAAGTCACTCTTTACTCATTGAAATGATTACATTTATACAATATTATACATTGTACTATTGCTCACCCATTTATACAATATTATACATTGTACTATTGCTCACCCATGTCTTAAGTATAGTCACCCAAAACCACATTTGGCTGGACACATTGATTATATTCAATAATTATGCAACTCCCTTAGTATTAGCATCCAGCTATCGGGATATCCAAATCAACTTATAACAAGATATACATAGCAAAAAAAGTATCCCTATGACTGCTTTGTGGTGTCCAGCATTCAGTAATCATGACTGACTTTATCATGCCTGAAACACAACAGCCCACTATAGTTATTATTTTGATTATCTACTCTCCTTGCCTTTTAAAGGACCTTGTAGAACTTTAGGAATATATTTCAGGTAGACTAGCTAGCTATTAGTTTCAGTTTCACCATGAGCTAGTAAAGCTTTTATTCTGTAGAGCTCAAGCATGCGTTCTATTACACACCACGCCCATTAATTGACCGAGCCCCAGGGAATGACGTAACTTCCTTAACTACGTATACAACGCATACTTGCGTAAGTGACACAAACATATATATATATATATAGTTTGAACCTGTGTGAAAGCAATCATAGGGATGGCCCTACGGCCATAAAAAATAATTTTAAATAAAAGTATTCTTCAATCATGGTTTTTTGTATGGCCCATAGGGCCATCCCTGTGATTACTTTCACATGGTTTCGATGTATGTTTATATATATATATATATGTTTGTGGCCATTTACGTGAGTATGCGTTGTATACGTAGTTAAGGAAGTATGTCATTTAATGGGCGTAGTGCATAAAAGAACACGCGCTCAAGCTCTACAGATTAGCAGGAAACAAGTGTATATAGAGAAAAAAGTATCCCTATGATTGCTTTATGGTGTCCAGTAATCATGGCTGACTTCATCATGCCTGAAACACAACAGCCTATTATAGTTATTATTTTGATTATCTACTCTCTGTATGTATATATATATATATATATATATACATTAAACCCCGCGGAAAGCAATCATAGGGATGGCCCTACGGGCCATAAAAAAGCTGTATAGCTTACGTAGAAACTGCAACTAATAGCTAGCTATTCTACCTGAAATACAATCATTGATTATTACTAATTTCCTAAATAATTAACATTTGAAAATTGGCTAAAGCTCAGGGGGGTACAATGCCCCCCCCCCACCCCCACCCCCACCCCTAAAAAAAACCCTGCTTCAATTATATTTACATGTTATCTTACCCTTTATCACATCCATCACATAATAGTAAGATATTTTCTCTGTCACACAAGTGACACACCTAAGAGAGCACACACAACCATACACAAACAAAATACATGTACAGTATACATTTGTACATGTATATGTATGTCTAAGCTTATATGGTGCACCATTAACTCAAAGAGCGTCTTATTTAGCACTGGAACAGTTAATTATGATTATATTGTCACTAACAGCATTAACTCTTAGATGTATTCCCAATGGCACACACACTACTCATTGTTGAGCCAATTTGGCTCATGCTTCAATATTAAAGGCTCTTGGTCAATCTTAGCCAGGACGTTTAGAAAAGCTTAAAAGGCTTCGAAGGTTTGCATGTGTTTTAAATATTTTTTTATTAATGTTGCTCTCACCTTGATTGGCTATAGAAAGCCTCCAAAACTGGACTATTGCTTTATAATTTAATTGGATTTAGCATCTTTGGACTGAGAAATGAGACAGATGCGGCCAGCACCTCAGCCTCAAAATTATGGGAACACTACTCTATCATTAACCATGTGTTTAGAGTATACAAGTGCACATGTGCAAGTGGGCATGGCAGTGAAGCTTTCAAGGGAGAATTAGATTCGGATGTGTAGCAAACAAACGAAGGTACGAACATTTTTTCAGGCCTAATTTAAATGCATACCTGCCTATTAATCAAAGTTGAAAATAGCAGGAATCAAGATTTTGACAAAAGGAAGAATTAAAAAACACAGAAATGTATGTTTCAACTTTTCAAATTCAATCTGACCTCACAATACGTAAGACTTTCAGGATCAACAAGAACATCTTCAAAACGTCTGTCAGGAATGTGGATCTAAAATATGACAAATATCAATACAAAGATTCTTTGAGTGCCTCATTATTTAATTAGTATAATCATGGATACCAGTTAGTTCATCCTATTATTCACATCACATGTATATTATAGCCAGTGTTGTTTTTGTTAACTATTATAACTTATTAACTTTTAGTAAGGCTTTTTATCTTTTAATTAATAAAACTATAACTAAATTACAGGTCTACTGCAATAACTACAACTGGCCAATAATGGGCACTTTTAGTTAGTTAACTAAAACCCTTTATTATTATTTAAACTACAAATACGTTTGAGAAACTAGACATACTATAACTATAACTAAAAGTGGCCATTATTGTCATACTACTAATGATGCCCTGATACTAGTGTAGTGTTAACTATAACCCCTTTAGTTAGAAAGACAACTGTTGCTGTGACAACCACCAAAACACTGTCAGTAAATCACTTTTAGTAAGGAATTGTCATTTCAGTTAACTTCTGAATTCATTATTAATTATAGATAGTGAATGAGTTCATATCACATCAGTGTTTCCCCCAAAGGGTGGTACTATGGCATTCCCCCACCCTTTAGCCTTGTTCTCACCCTTGTAATTTTATAGTTTATGCTGAAAAACACTGTTTTATAACACCAATTGAACAAACGTCATGTACCACTGATGCACTCCCGCATCCTGAATATTTATCCTGGCGGGAAACACTGCTACATGTATCACATCCTTTAGTACATCAGCAGCTTAGGTTTCCTAAATAATATTCATTCCCTTAGCTACTAACACCCATTTGTAAACACCAAAAAAAGGTGGGTGATAATGGAGAATTTCCACGAGTACAAATACTGAGTATTTCAGCAAAGTAATTGAATAATTGCATAGATCGAAGTGATTAAAGCTTTTTTGATAAGAAAAGATGTTTGCATCTTTGTCAACTAGTTATGGGAACAGTCTCGCAGTCAGCACTTCCCACATTAAGAGAAATCACTGGATATCCTGTAAGAACATTGCACAACTGCTTCAACACAGATCTCCAGACTCTTCTCGCTTCGTTAAAGTGGGAGGGGCTCACATGAGACTAGATACAGGACACATCACACAAGACATAACAGCTGTTGAGAGAGTCTAGTCACAGGAACAGACACTTTAATTAATGGGTGTGGCTACAAAATAACGTCAACTTTATTTAGATTTTAACCCTAACAAGAAACCCTATGGTTTGGCCACACCTACGTTACAAACATACTATAGTATATTGTGCCTGTTGGTGGTGTTCCTGTGACTAGCCATTATTACAAATGTTTATTTCCATACCTTTCTCACTACAGCCCCTTTTACACTAGTAAAAACTTCAATATTGTTGAATATCTTTCGATCCACAGGACAAGTGTTGACATTCTAATATAAACAGTATATATATATATAGTTATGTTGTAATCAAATATTATAAAATGAATTACTTTTGACCATTCGAATATACATTGAAGACAGAAATAATGACCGCAGTTTTCTGGTTTACCAAGCTCACACTTTTTAAGTTTACTCAGACATACAGGACATGTATCTGGAGGACAAAGAATGTCAGTTGTTGCCATCTCATCTTTATTATTGTTCTCCTCACCCTCGTGTAATCCCTAATCAGGTGACAGTCACATGCAAATTAGTCATGTGATAATCACATGATACAAGTAGGCGGGGTAATGTCCTGCCCTCACTGCCCCTCAGCTCATGAGGAGATCGAGAGTCGTCTAGTGGACGAAGAGTGGTGTTTGGTGGACTCTGCGACCATTCCACACACTTCCAAAAATTCTCTCTTATTAATGCCACTATCTCAATTGGTTTCTCTATCATATTAACTCCTTGCACGTCTTTGGCTTGCCTGGAGAAAGATAGAAGACATATCTGAATGGCAATGTCTTTTCTTTTTAGGTGAGTTTTCTCTTTATTTCATATCTATATAAGTAGTGGACTTATACACACAACAGTTGACATATTTGTTAATTTTATACATACATGAACATATTAACATCAGCAGTTGTATGTGTGTGTAAAATGTGTTTACACACCCACCCATCTAATCTCATTATTATTGTGCATCCGTTTACATGTGTAATTCTATTGTATTTTTTAATGCTGTATTACTTTAAAAGCCAACTAGAGGTAGTATTTACTGGATCAACTGGAATATGGAATATACGGCATTTGAAGTAAGCATGGTAAATATGACAGATTAGAAACCCCACTCTTCCTAGACTGTAATACACACATCTTTATAAATTTTAATGAGGTACAGTATATTCCAGTTGATCCTGTTTTTCCTTTTAGTTGCACTATATTACTCTACTTTTATTTCAATAAACATGTTTCCACCATGTCCCACCCCCCAGAAACTCAAGTACACCTAATCATTATGAGTACCACTCTATTTCTATGTCATACATTTCAAGCTATAAGCCTGGTTCAGAATATGATACATGACATGCATTCAAAACTATCATAGAAACCAATACATTACGACGCATCGTGGCTCTGCATACCAGCATTTCATGTTCACAAATCAACGCAACGTTAAACGCTAACCCTTTGCGTTATAGTTTTTGATACGTTTTGAAGCATGGGCCAAATTGGCTCAGCAATGGTTAGTGTGTGGGCCATTGGGAATACATCTTGAGCCAATTAACAATGAATTAATGCTGTTAGTGACAATATAATCATAATTAACTGTGATCTGGCCAAATGAGAGAACTGTGCAGTGCCAAATAAAAAGCTATTTGGGCCAATAGTGTGCCATATGAGCTCACTGCTTAGCATAATATTCGGAATGAGGCTTAACATTTTCAGTCATAAAATTGTAGTTCTATATTAATAATAGAACAGTACTTGCATATATTCTTTAGTGGTTAACGAATGTACCTGTAGTACTATCAAGCAAATCCTTCTATTTTAACACTTTTTTGTTTATGTGAGCAATAAAAATGCTTAATTTCAACTGTAACTGAATTTTACGTGGAACCTATGAATATGATTACTTATGTAGAATTTAGTAATGGATTTGACTTCCTATGGCACTAAATGTGTTATGTATAACATCCTCATTTAGAAGGATGTCTTGAATTACACTTCATGGTGTAGAGTGTATTATACATAGAGAAGTGTTCTTATTGATGTACAAATCACTTACCATGCTTGTCTTCCGGGGTTTCAACCTCTGGTTATGAATCTAATGATACTATGTAATTGAGGGTGTTCTTACATAATGTTTACTCAACATTCTTGACTTGGTGGGTGTACAACCTCTAGTCTGAACACACAGAGCTATGTGAAAATTAACTACAACAGATAGTATCATTAGTGTCATTAGATTCATAACCTTTGAGACTAGAGGTTGCAACGTGCAAAGACAAGAACATTAACTACAACCCTCTCGATTTATATAGTATCATCAGATTTGCAACCTCTAGTCTCAATGGTTGTGAATCAAATGACACTAATGATACTACAATGTATATGTAATTGAGGGTGTTGTAGTTAATGTTCACTTGCGTAGCATTCTTGTGTTTGAGTGTTGAAACCTTTTAGTCTCAATGGATATGAATCTAATGACACTATGTAATTGAGGGTGTTGTAGTTAATGTTCACTTAGCATTCTTGTCTGTGTGTGTTGAAACCTCTAGTCTCAATGGATATGAATCTAATGACACTATGAATCTAATGACACTATGTAATTGAGGGTGTTGTAGTTAATGTTCACTTAGCATTCTTGTCTGTGTGTGTTGAAACCTCTAGTCTCAATGGATATGAATCTAATGACACTATGAATCTAATGACACTATGTAATTGAGGGTGTTGTAGTTAATGTTCACTTAGCATTCTTGTCTGTGTGTGTTGAAACCTCTAGTCTCAATGGTTGTGAGTTTAATGATATTAATTAAATTGAGGGTGTTGTAGTTTATAATCACTTAGCATTCTTGTCTACCTCTAGTATCTGGTTATGAATGTAATGATATTAGTGATACTATATAAATTGAGGGTGTTGTAGTTTATAATCACTTAGCATTCTTGTCTACCTCTAATATCTGGTTACGAATGTAGTGATATTAGTGATACTATATAAATTGAGGGTGTTGTAGTAATTAGTAGTAACACAGTTCGTTTACCATTCTTGTCTTATAGGGCATATTGATAAACTATTAATTTTCAATTTCCTGAGCAATTACAAATACATGTTGTATACTTAGATTTCACCTTGGTAAGTACTATCATGCAGTGGCCTTTCTATATTAGCACAGCATCCTGCACCTGGTGGGAAATGAGATGATAGAAACTCAGTCACTATTATCATCAATATTCAGGTGTTTTCCATGCAAAGAACACTGTTCCCTAAGGGGGATGGAGGGAGAGAGTCTAGGTAGTCCCTCTGAGGTCACTTTTGATGGCTTCTGGGGCTTTTACCTGTAGCTGTGATGATGTTGCTATTATTAACAAAGGAAATTCTACCTATTCAACTCTGGGAATTCTGTGGAGGAGGGAAATACCAGAGTATCCCTCCCTCCCTCCTCTCTGTATTAAACACTGCTAAACATTAATGATGACCTCAAATTATGATGTGATGACTTTGATATAGTGTATAGTTTAATGTCATAAGGTTAATACATGATTATACTGTAACTCAATAACTTATATGTAATATAGTGTATAGTTTAATGTCATAAGGTTAATACATGATTATACTGTAACTCAATAACAAAACAATGGATTGAAATTTGACATACACAAAAAAATGAGAAGATGATTATATGAAAATGGTGCAGGTATAAAGATTGTTAGTCATTCCAAACTAAAGTTATGAACATTTTCTGAGGTCAAGGTGAATTCGAATGACCTTTAACATGTGTCAAGCGTCTAAGACAGACAAAGTCTAGCCAATTTTGTTGTTCGTAGACCAATGGAGTATCACTTATCTATATCCTATAGTGAATACACTATTATGTTGTACATGTCCATGTATCTGAAATAATTTAGTTGTACTATTGTTTTCATAGTAGTTGCTACATCTTGATTGAAACAATAAATCAAGTTTATATTCATCGCCATGGTTACTGCATCTCGGAATTAGTGATCCATTGATGATGAAGTTATAAATGAGTTCAGATCTCTACTAGTAGCTGATACTGATATGATGACTACATCACAAATGATCACACGTGTCTTCAAGTGTCAATGAAAGTACGCCAATTATTTAATTATTTAAAACGATGTTGTAATTACAGAATCGAAAATAACAAGTGTGTAAACAAACAGTCATACAGGACATTGTCAGACTTTCGTTTAGAACCCCTGCTAGTGAATGTCTGGTAAATTGAAACTGCACTGTATATAAAGGAAAGGCCAAAAGTGGTGAAAATAGATGTCTGGCAATGGGCTCATTTTATCCACATCCCTGCCGTTACACTGACTTGTTATAGCTCATACTAATTAATGATCCATTATTAGTATACTGATACTCATAACAATAGAAATGGTATCTACATATTTATGTTGTAAGCATGTTCACCATGACCTCAGAAAAATGTTCATAACTTTAGTTTGGAAAGATGAACAATCTTTTTACCTGTACCGTTTTCATTATCATTCCCATTCTTTTTTGTGTATGATCCATTGCTTCATTATTGAGTTACAGTATAATCATGTATTAACCTTATGGCATTAAACTATACACTATATACATATAAAGCCCAATATTGATGTCATTATGAATGTGAATAGACTTTATTGAAAGTAATATCAGGTGATTCAGTGTATTCATCATCTATACTTATTGACATAAACATCAGATGATACTATAACATTGATGTTCACAACACATTGATGTATCTAGTCACATGCAGATCACATGCAGATCACATGATAGTTTCTGAAGATATTTGCATTGTCATAAATATCAAATGTTACTAGTAACATTGATGTTCACAACACAATGATGTATCTAGTCACATGGAGATCACATGATAGTTTCTTAAGATATTTGCATTGTCATAATATCAAATTTTACTGGTAACATTGATGTTCACAATACATTGATGTATCTAGTCACATGGAGATCACATGATAGTTTCTGGAGATATTTGCATTGATCAAATGTTACTAATAACATTGATGTTCACAATACATTGATGTATCTAGTCACATGGAGATCACATGATAGTTTCTGGAGATATTTGCATTGATCAAATGTTACTAATAACATTGATGTTCACAATACATTGATGTATCTAGTCACATGGAGATCACATGATAGTTTCTGGAGATATTTGCATTGACATAAATATCAAATGTTACTAGTAACATTGATGTTAACAACATTGATTATCTAGTCACATGAAGATCACATGATAGTTCTAAAGATATTTACAATGGAATTCCTATTTTGTCTCCAGTATAAACAACTAAATTTAAACAGTAATTTAACCCACTATAATTCCTCCACTATATACATATATATAGCTCAAAACATATACCGTAGTGTATAGCAGAGTTTTTGATAACTTTTGAAGCATGGGCCAAATTGGCTCAACAATGGTTAGTGTGTGCACCATTGGGAATACATCTTGAGCCAATTAACTAAGAGTTAATGCTGTTACTGACAATATAATCATAATTAACTGCGCCACTGGCCCAAAGAGAGAACTGTGCAGTGCCAAATAAGAAGCTCTATGGGCCAACGGTGCGCCATATGAGCTTATCAAAAACACTGATGTATAGTAATTATCCATTCTAATAAGCTCATTATAGTACATGTATAATTATATGTATATTATATGAATAGAAATTGCTTATTTTGTCATAGTTCGGTAACTCTAAATTTTAAACTGTTATGCATTATATATTCTAATGTGTATTGGTGTGGAGACAGCCAGTCATGGAGGATATTGTCCGATACTGAATGTCCAATAATTTGAAACTGAACTGTATACAAAGTATATGGGGAGCAGGACAAGAGTGATGAAAATAGGTCAAAAATGTCCGGCAGTTGGCTCAATATTCCACACCCCTGACTAAAAGCTAAAATATTTGACCGAAGCATTGGTATGTAAATCTAACCTTCTGTTGACACTTGGAGAATGTGTGAAAATACTTTCTTTGTTATTTTAAGTCAAAGCTGGACTACAAATGGTAACAGTTTAGAAAAAACTCACCTTACATTTGTTATTTTAATATGTTTATCTTTGTTCTCAATATGCACACACATTCATGTATATTCATGGTGGTGGGAATAGACTGTATTTTCCATTCTAACATCTGCAGGTGGGAACGGGTCATTTGAGCACCCTAGACTAAAGAGGGCTTTCATATAGTATTCAAACAATCCTCACAATATATTTATAGTATTATCTGTCTAAATAGTAATTAGTAGATGTAAAGTTGATTTACTAAATCAATTGAAATTTGGTAACATGATATGTATGCAACCCAGCCCGAGATTGTGGAAATGGGAACCTGACTTCTTGACACTGTACTATTCTCATCACTCTTATGTTGTCCTGTTCCCCATATGCGACCCAGCCCGAGATTGTGGAAATGGGAACCTGACTTCTTGACACTGTACTATTCTCATCACTCTTATGTTGTCCTGTTCCCCATATGCAACCCAGCCCGAGATTGTGGAAATGGGAACCTGACTTCTGGACACTGAACTATTCTCATCACTCCTGTGTTGTCCTGCTCCCCATATGCATTTTGTACTTTTGTATACAGTTCATTTTCAAATTTACCAGACATTCACTAGATTTGTCTGGTAATGTTGTACACGACGGACTGTTTCCACACCACTGATGCAGTCCCTTCCTCATATCCAATCTTAATTTCTCTTTGTTTCTCTGAACATGCTAAGGGTTTGTTATTTTCTGTTAATGTTAATTAATAGCAAATGGGAACATTAATAATTTTATGTCAATTATCTTCTCTATTGGATACAATCAGTAAATTATTAGTATACTCTTAGTATACTATGTGATTTAATACTGTTACAGTGATATGATATCGACACTGGATTTGTGGTGAAACAAGATATTTGAAATATGCTTTGTGTGTTAGCTTTGTCTAGTTAACTAGAAACATGTACATGTATGTACACATACATATATACAAGTACATAGTTATACACATGTACATGTATGTACACCTACGTATATACCTGTACACACTTATACACATGTACATGTATGTACTCCTACATATATACAAGTACACATGTACATGTATGTACACCTACATATATACAAGTACATACTTATACACATGTACATGTATGTACACCTACATGTACATATATACAAGTACACACTTATACACATGTACATGTATGTACACCTACATATATACAAGTACATACTTATACACGTGTACATGTACGGTAATTCTCCATTTCACTTCCACATTCTAACAAACACAAAGAAACATTTATTCCTTAACGAGTCATTAATTAAGTTAATTACCTAATTGAATTACAATGACAAGATTTTTGGAGAGTAAATGTTATTCTAATCATAATATTGCAATCCATCTAGTAACGCGCACACACACACACACGCACATACATGCACGCACGCACGCACACACACACACACACACACACACACACACACAGGACAACCATTTTACCAATGGTGTGTAAACATTAGGGATGGGCAATTATGAAAATATGAGTCAACGATTATTGTTTTTGCAAGTATCACGATTATTGCGATTATTGGCTACCTTACATATGCATGTAGATTTCATTCAACAATCAAATTGATACCTTTTATTTGTTGAGTAAACAGTGTTGAAAAACTGATTTAGATGTGATAGTACTGAAAACCTGAAGTTATGGCACAATAATTGTTATTTTTGTGACCACGATATGGGAATATTTAGACGATACGATTATCACAGGAAATTTTAATCACGATTATCACGATAATCAAAATATTGCCCATCCCTAGTAAACATTGAGCCATTGACGGACATTTTGACCTATTTCATCACTCTTGTCATTCTCCCCATATACAGTTCAGTTTTACGACAACATTTAGTTTTAGTTAACTAAAACAATTTTAGGCTTACCAAATTAACTAAAAGTTCCCATTTTGTGACCAACTTTCCTTTTAATTAGTAATTATATTAATAGTACCTGTAATTTAGTTATAGTTAACTGAAAGTCATAATGCCTTACTAAAAAGGGAGTTTTAGTTATAGTTAACTAAAACAACACTATAATCAATTTACCAGACATTCACTGATTTATTAAACGATGTCCTGTAGGAGTAGGACTGATTGTTTCTATAACTACTGGCTTCGGAATAGCCAAGTAACTTTAATGAAGAGACCCTATTGCTAACGTCCTTCATTTTTTTTACTCATAGCAGCAGATCTGAGAAGAAGGTCTCTCAAAATAATCTTGAGGAGAAGAGATATTTCTTGGAACCCGATGCTATTGTTCTACTTCCATCAGCAGCTGGAAAACTACAACAATTAATTAGATTACCACCATCAACTGATATTCATGAATGGCTGGCTACAAACAGTATGTATTGAACACATCTCTCTCTCTCTCTCTCTCTCTCTCTCTCTCTCTCTCTCTCTCTCTCTCTCTCTCTCTCTCTCTCTCTCTCTTACTTCATCTTACTTTTGTCTTCTCTTTAGCACTGGCGTTTTTTACTCAAGTCAATGTTCAGGTAGAAGTTATCTCTCAATTGTGTACTCAAGTCACCTGTTCTCAAATGACAGCTGGTTGCCAGTAAGTTCAAATCATTCCAATCTCTGTCTGTCTTTCTCTGTGTCTCTCTGTCTCTCTATCAACCAATCTCTCTATCTATCTATCTTTCTTTCCTCTAGGACATTTGAAATTGAATCAGATAAAAAGAAAAAAGCTAAGATGCATGCTAAGCAATACATTGACACAGTAATGACTAATATACAAAAACAGTTGGAAAATGAGCACATCTTTCCTACAAAATTTGGTGAGTCTTATTCTCCTTTAGTCAAACACTTCTATCTATCCATTCCATCTATATATGTTTCATTCCCTCATTTTATCTATCCATTCCATCTATATATGTTTCATTCCCTCATTTTATCTATCCATTCCATCTATATATGTTTCATTCCCTCATTTTATCTATCCATTCCATCTATATATGTTTCATTCCCTCATTTTATCTATCCATTCCATCATTCTATCTATCCATTCCATCACTCTATCTATCCATTATCCATTCCATCATTCTATCTATCCATTATCCATTCCATCATTCTATCTATCCATTATCCATTCCATCACTCTATCTATCCATTCCATCATTCTATCTATCCATTCCATCATTCTATCTATCCATTCCAGAATTCTATCTATCCAATCCATCACTCTATCTATCCATTCCGTCATTCTATCTATCCATTCCAGAATTCTATCTATCCAATCCATCACTCTATCTATCCATTCCGTCATTCTATCTATCCATTCCATCATTCTATCCATTCCATCATTCTATCTATCCAATCCATCACTCTATCTATCCATTCCATCATTCTAATCCATTCCATCATTCTATCCATTCCATCATTCTATCTATCCAATCCATCATTCTATGTATCCATTCCATCATTCTATCTATCCATTCCATCACTGTATCTGTCCAACCCATCATATTCTATCCATTCCATCATTCTATCTATCCATTCCATCACTGTATCTGTCCAACCCATCATATTCTATCCATTCCATCATTCTATCTATCCATTCCATCATTCTATCTATCCATTCCATCACTGTATCTGTCCAATCCATCATATTCTATCTATCCATTCCATCATTCTATCTATCCATTCCATCACTGTATCTGTCCAATCCATCATATTCTATCCAATCCATCACTCTATCTATCCAATCCATCATTCTATCTATCCATTCCATCACTGTATCTGTCCATTCCATCATTCTATCTATCCATTCCATCACTGTATCTGTCCATTCCATCATTCTATCTATCCATTCCATCATTCTATCTATCCATTCCATCATTCTATCTATCCATTCCATCACTGTATCTGTCCAATCCATCATATTCTATCCATTCCATCATTCTATTCATAATTCATATAATTATGTATTCATTCATTAATAAATATATTTATTAATTGTTCCATTTGTCCTCTAGGCTTGGAATTTCCTTATGATTTCGTTCAAATAGTCCGTAAAATATTTCGTCAATACTTCATCATATTCGCTCATATTTATTTTCATCATTTCTTGGAATTCAAGCGCCTGCAACTTCACGATGGTCTAAACACATTATTTCTACATTTTACTTACTTCGTAACAGAATTCTCATTAATTGATCCAAAAGAATTATCAATTCTTGAGGACCTAGTAGAAAGATTAAGGCTAAATGAATTAGCTTTAGCTCAACGACCTAGAAGTGATGACTACACAGAATCATATCTTGTGCCAACATCAAAACCATGATCTAAATCATAAAATATATATCTATGTATGTGCATGGATACATATACATGTATGTTGTATCTATGTATCTATGTATGTAACTATGTATGTATGTAAGCATGTATGTATGTATGTTCATTATTTTCTATTAGAAGTTTCAATAGAGTGTGTACATATGAATCAATGATTGCTATATCTAGTGTAGTCTCAAAATCTGTGATAAATTTTTTCATTCCTTCAAATTTTTGGCGATTATCTTTGTTTTTTTTTTCTAATTAAATTATCGTTATTATTATTTTCAGATTCTCAAATTCTTATAATTATACTGATTTTTTTTACTAAAATTACAAGCTGTTGTTAGTGTACATAACCAGTAGCCCATAAGAAGTAAGAACTTCTTAGGAGCTCCTGACATAACAAAAATCAGTAAATATCACATTCTCAAACCAGATATGTGAACAACTTGGGTTTGAGACTGTGAATGTCCACAATCTAAGTCAATAAATATTATGGTCTCTAACACCAGTATGAGTCTGCAAGAGAGCTTGAGTTTGAGACTGCACTCCAAACACAGATAAGCCAGTAATCTCTAACACCAGTATGAGTCTGCAAAAGAACTTGGGTTTGAGGCCGTGAATATCCACAATCCCAAGTAAGTAAATATACAACACCAGTACGAGTCTGCAAAAGAACTTAGGTTTGAGACTGTGAATACACGATGATTTGTCACAATCCCAAGTAAGTAAATATCCAACACCAGTATGAGTCTGCAAAAGACCTTAGGTTTGAGACTGTGAATACACAATCCCAAGTAAGTAAATATCCAACACCAGTATGAGTCTGCAAAAGAACTTAGGTTTGAGACTGTGAATATCCACAGTCCCAAGTAAGTAAATATCCAACACCAGTATGAGTCTGCAAAAGAAATTAGGTTTGAGACTGTGAATATCCAACACCAGTATGAGTCTGCAAAAGAACTTAGGTTTGAGACTGTGAATATCCACAATCCCAAGTAAGTAAATATCCAACATCAGTATGAGTCTGCAAAAGAACTGAGACTCAAACATAGTTAAAGATCTGTTGGTCATTTATTAAGGATAGTATAGTAGTTATATTACACATTCAAAATAGTATAATACTTATACAAACCACAAAATACAATAATTTCATGCTTGAGTAGGAACAAAAACATCCTGATATAACCCTAACAATGTCAGTACTCCTAACATAATTCTTATATCATGAGACTATATAAATGTAACATAATTTCGTGACTTCTTGAACAACCAATCTGTTTATCAGGCAATCATCTGAACCAAAACCAGTATTTAAATTTCTGACCATTGATATCATAATTACAACCATAATACATATAATATTATACTACACACAGGAGCTTATGAGCGCTGCTCATAAGCTCCTTTAACACATTATATACAATTATTACTAAACTATGAATTGAAAATGATCTTAACTTATAAAAACTAAAAACTCAATTACAAACCACATTACTAGAGTGGTTAAATGATATAAAACCGAATATACAAAGTTTTATAGCTGTTCCATATGTTCGAGAAGAGTTTCAATTATATTTTTCAAACCACGGGCGAGTTGATCTTGAGAATAAGGGTTGTCCAGCGGTGGTACGTGTACAAAAATAACCGGCGCCTTTTGTAACTGGAGTGACGTGTAATATATGAAATCACATAGGTATTGACCAGCATCTTCGGAAGTTTCAAACCTCACATCCGGTTGTTTCAAACTTACATTTTTACATACTTCTTCAGCGTTAAATATAGTTGTGATTACATCTGAGCTTCCCTTTACACAGACGCCATTAGCTGGTGTTTGGGAAGCCACATCTGGTAAAAAATATCCTACATTGCTACCATTTTTCTCAATTTTGATGCAATCATATGGAGATACACCAACATGAACACATAACTTAGGTTTGACTTCTTCCCAGACCTTAGGAATCTCTTTACTCACTACTTCATATACAACAGGTATTTCTCGAATTTCTAAATGAACTTCTTCTCCTCTGTGTTTAACACCAATACCAGCTAACTCTTGCACAGCTACCCAACTTGCATTCACCCGGTGATGATGAAATGGACCAAATCCAGTTACTAAAACAGTACTATTTTCTCCAGCCATCTTGATTCGACTGTCAATAACTGACTGTTAGGGTGTGGCCTACACTCAGCAAACAATAATTATTTGCACATAATTATATAATTATTTTGTTAATGGTGATAATTAATATTAATAGTTAATTACTAATGTGTCAAATAATGAATATTAATTAATTACTGATGTTATCACCACCATACACAAATCCTCCTCTCATTATACGAGCTCTCTTGGGTCCCAAACTCCGCCCTCCTCTTGTAGCATTTGATGATACACTCTTCTAAAGACAAATAGATAATGTCACTCATGTATTATGCATTTCAAATTCCTTAACAATAGCTGGATAATTTATCAAAATCATCCAATTTTGGATGATTTTTTTGATTTTTAAAAATCATCCAAATTTGAATGATTTATCAAAATTATTAAATTCATCCAAATTTGGATGATTTATCAAAATTATTAAATTCATCCAAATTTGGATGATTTATCAAAATTACTAAAATCATCCAAAATTGGATGATTTATCAAATTATTAAAATCATCCAAATTTGGATGAAAGTAAGTAAAGCATTAAAAACTCGAATTCGAGAGAATACTAAAATGCTCACAGTTCTAACAGATAATATTATTGATCAAAACTACTTCACAAACATAATAAGGACATCATTATCTAACTCTAGAAACAGTTTTGGCTCAATCTGAAATGATCGATTTTGCTATGAAAAAATCAATACCAAGGCAGGGTAAAAATTCGAATTCCGAGAGAATACTAAAATGCTCATGGTTCTAACAGATAATATTGTTGATTAAAACCATTTCACAAACATAGTAAGGACATCATTATTTAACTCTAGCAAATTTTTCAGACAAATCTGAAATGATTGATTTTTCAATCCAAAATCAAATATATATAAAACTAAATTATAACTAAAACCAGATACCCTAACTAAAACAACACTAGAAATCGTTATAATATCATAACCAAAACAAACTAAACACACATACTGATACAATCCCAGTTGATTTTCGTTTAGCTGTAGAACTAACTCCCTGTCCACTTCCTCCTCCTCTTCCTCTTCGTTGACTTCCTCGGGACAACTGAACTCGTCTTTGAGATGTGTTAGACAGTACAACATGTAGGTTTGAATGCATAAGCAGAGGATTGTATGTCTCAAAGGAATCAAGCTACGTATATACAATATAATTATGTGCACATTGAGATTATTAACTATGAGGCAGTTAGTATTGTCCCAGTACACACATATTATCTAACAAGAATGACTGCGACTGAAGTCAGATACAGGAATGATAGATAGACAAGTGATATATGGATAGATAGATATGCAAGGGATGGATGTCTGCATATATAGTACATACATATAAAAATAGTTCTTCAGTAACACTATTAGCGCTTTTACTTATATTTCCACATTGAAAACCTAGCTACATACATGCACCTTATTCAGTGATTCTCCCATTGTGTCCAGAATATCTGAAGAAGGTTGTTCAAAGTCTCCTCTACCTTCCAAATCAACTGGTAACAACAGTTCATTCACAACCACAGACTATAGTATGTATGATGAGACATGAGACATGAGATATTATGGTGAAAGCAAGTAGTGTTCTGCCCACACTGTGTCACCATTCAGCATGAACTAACCACCACTCGGCAATTTACTTTACAGTGACTTACCAGTGTTCTGCCCAGGATGTTTAGAGTATTGGTTGGATTTTAACCTGCTGTTTACCTAGTATTTACTTATTTCTGTCTCAGTAGAGAGGTGGTTAATTCATCTGAGTGGTGATTAATTCTTATATATATTAACAAACATGATACTGATACTCGGATTGGTATCAGTATCAGTCCGAATATCAATTATTGGTGCATCACTAGGTAGGTGTTCATATCACTACACTAAAGCACTTCATTGATACACTAAACCCAAGATCAAGCTAAAGGTCATTCCATTCACTATGACCTCAAAAGCATGTCCATAGTATGTTAAATTGAGTTACAGTATAATCATGTATTAACCTTATTACATTAAACTATACACTATATGTAAACACAACCCAAGTTTAATGTCATTGTGAATGTGAACAGATTTTACAGCCTGAGTGGCCTTGGTACAGAGGTGACTGTACTGTCAGTCATGGTATACAACAGTGACCATATGTATTCCACATCTTTAATTCTGCACTGAGTTACCTTTAGTAAGAGAGATGATGGACTAGAAGATGGAAAAAGAAGAAAGTGACCCCTGGATTCTGTAGATGTGATATCAGTACACACAATAAGAGCTTGATCCTAATAAAATAATTATGTACAATTATGAACTAAACATTATTATATACGCATACTTAGTATCCACCAATATGTATGAATACATGCATATGTATGTATGTATGTATGTATGTATGTACGTGTATGTATGTATGTATGTATGTATGTATGTATGTATGTATGTATGTATGTACGTGTATGTATGTATGTATGTAAGTGTGTATTTGTGTATGTATGTATGTGTTTATGTATGTATGTATGTATGTATGTATGTATGTATGTATGTATGTATGTATGTACGTACGTGTATGTATGTATGTATGTATGTATGTATGTATGTATGTATGTGTTTATCTGTGTATGTATGTATGTGTTTATGTATGTATGTATGTATGTGTGTGTATGTATGTATGTATGTATGTGTTTATCTGTGTATGTATGTATGTATGTATGTATGTATGTATGTATGTATGTATGTATGTACGTGTATGTATGTATGTATGTAAGTGTGTATTTGTGTATGTATGTATGTGTTTATGTATGTATGTATGTATGTATGTATGTATGTATGTATGTATGTATGTACGTACGTGTATGTATGTATGTATGTATGTATGTATGTATGTGTGTGTATGTATGTATGTATGTATATAATTATGTATGTATGTATGCATGTATGTATGTATGTACTATGTAGGTACATACATACATATGCATGCATAAAACAGTTACCAGACCAGATCCATAATCAATTCACAATTACCGTCGAAGAACATGAACAAGAATGTCGCATGGGCTTCAGTACCATACATATGTATGTATATGCACATACGTGTAGTATGTATATTGTGTATGTATGTAGGTATGTATCATGTATGTATGCATATGATGTAATATAACTACAGTATGTATATATGTATGTATGTATGTATGTAGTACTATGTACGTATGTATATATGGATGTATGTACATACATAAGTAATTGTGTGTACCCTTGTCAGTAATTTATGGACGTACTTTTTCTCTCAGCTGATGACAAAGAGCTTGAAAGTTCTGTTGATTACTCTCCAATTCTTCCCATTCCAATTTCCAACATGATGTAGGTCTTACTAGTAATGGCATCCCATAAATCACAGACTCACACACACCACTACATGCCACAGAACCCACACCTTTTAGTTTATACACAGGAAGATTACTTGAAGGATTAGAAGAATTCCCACGACCGCTTGAACTTGTGAGCTGTCCAAATGCAGGAATGGATCCAGTACTTAATAACTGAAATGAATAATAATATTTGTTAGTGTATGATCACTTTAGACCATAGTTTATAACTTCATAGTAATTGATCGAAGGGTTGAAAATTGTAGTGGACTAACACACAGAACAGCAATATGAAAACACTCTCAAAATGTGTTTCAAGACCTCGTAAAAAGTAAAGAAATATATATTTTTAAATAAAAGGATATAAAATAAAGTGCCACAAACCTGTTCACCAAATATGGATGATTCTTTCCACTAACTTAAATCATCCAAATTTGGATGATTTAAGTTAAATGATCTGAACTCTTCAATTAACTAAAGTTACAGTCTATTAGTACAATAAGTTAAAAATCAACTGGTCAAAAGATAATTAATATATTATATAAGAGTAGTTAATTAGGAAGAAACCCTCCTAATGGTGTTACATTAAGTCCCTAAAAAAAAGAGTGCCCATCAAACTGGGACTAGTTGATGGGAATGATTAAACTACAACATATATACACACAAGTGTGTATATAAGACCATAGTCCTATCATTCCCATCAACTAGTTCCAGTTTGATGGGCACTATTTTTCTGACTTCATTGCTAATAATTATACAATATATGTTTAATTAAATTCTAAATGAGATGATGATTTATCTCTTAAAGCTACACTGTTACATTTATGATGACCTCTAGGGTATACAGCTAATCTAGTACTTACAAAGTTTCCAGTAAATGATGATGGTAGTAAGGATGGATGTATCATTCTCTCTTGTAGATCACATTTGAGGACTATTGGTGTGGCAGAACCAGATGAAGGGGAAGGGAGTGTGAGGTGCAGATGCTCACTATCAGTTCCACAATCATGCAACCATGATTTCAACATACTCTGTAAGCTCAGAGAATCATTATCACATGTTGTGAGGTCTAATATACTGAGACCTGCAGAAATAAATGTTACCAGAGCTCAATCATACTCGGTGAGGAATTCTTCTTGCCTCCTACCCTTCTTTCATATATAACATATTAGTATAATATTAAGTTTGAGGTGATCTGTAATGCTCTTTAAGATAGCTGGTACTTCATTTGAGCACGTGAACTAATAAAAGGATATATTGTACTATACTGCAATACTATGATAGTGACCCTATCCCTGCCTAGCCTATATACATGTACATAGTAGTGTTGTTTAGTTTGGCATTAGTGATCAATTTTATGTAGTTATAATTTAATTTGCCTAGTTTCTCAAACATGTAGTTTAATTAACTAAAAGATAATATTAGGCTTACTAAAAGGGTTTTAGTTTTAATTAACTAAAAGTGCCCATTATTGACAAATTTTCATTTTAGTTAGTTATAGTTATTGCAATAGGCCTGTATAGTTTCATTAACTAAAATCATATAATATAGTGCCTTACTAAAAAGGGTTTTAGTTTAGTTTGCATGCAATTACTGGCTTAAATAAAGCATGAATATTTAATTAAGATGTATTATAAGCTTACTTAGTTCAGATGGACTAGTGGGCATTTGAGATAGTGATTGTGTAATAGATGACACTGGATCTTGCTCAACTTGCAAGTTTTGTTCAACTAGTTTTTCGGGATCACTAATGCACACTGCTGATATCTTCTTCAAATGTTCCAAATCAAGATGATCTGCTACTCTTTCAATGTATTGCTGCATCAAGCTTGGTTCTTGAGCTGTGAGGATTATTATATCCACTTGTGAGGGACTTGTGCTTGATGTGGTATTAGAACTTGTACCCTGTGTGTGTATGTGTGTGTGTGTGTGTGTGTGCGTGTGCGTGTGTGTGTGTGTGTGTACAGGACACTCTTAGATCAGAATCAATACAGAGGTTACTGAACAATGTAGAAGTCACATCATTATTTGTCAGTTGTGGACTTTAAAACATGACTGTATATCATGTTCATACAGTGACACTTTGGATACAACATATATACGTATGTATGTGTATGTATATGCAGTAACACCTTGGACATAAGGTTATGTACATATGTACGTACATGTATGTACAGTGATGTGTTGGATGCAAAGTGATGTATATGTGAGTGTGTGTGTGTGTGTGTGTACAGTGACACTCTTAGATCAGTCTCAGATCACTGAACAATGTAGAAGTCACATTATTAATTTTCAGTTGTGGTGTTACCAATGTGTGTACCTGTTTTAATGAAAGAGATAGTCTATTAAACTGTGTTAAAGCTTCTTGTATTCCATCCAAAAGACTACTTCGAGTGTGACCTCTATGATCAGATATTAATTGACGAGCAAAACTGTCTAGTTCACTCAATGCTGCATGAACACGTGGAAAATTACCTTTCACAGGTTGAAGAGGAAAAAGACACTGTAGAATGACACATTATAATATATGTTTATGCTTTATAGCAATTATACATACATACACGACTACATGTACATTATGTATGTAATTATATACCGGTACATATACACATACATAATTATATATATATAAGTACATACATAATTATATACATAAGTACATACATAATTATATACATAAGTACATACGTAATTATATACATAAGTACATACATAATTATATACATAAGTACATACATAATTATATACATAAGTACATACATAATTATATACATAAATGTACTTATGTACATATTCATATACCTGTCTGATAGCCTACCTACTGAGTAATGCAGTAGATGGTGCTGGCTAATATCAAGAGGATGCTATTTTCACACACAATCTGTTATTTTCTATTTTCTTAATTAAATTTGTACACATTTTAGTGAAATAAAATACTGAAATAAATGTATGTACTATAGGCAAAGAAAGATGCTGAGACGACTGAAATATACACTTCGTGAAATGTGTACATGCACACACAACTGGAGGAATTGGTGAGTGAAGTTTAGGGTCCGTAATTAATATATCCCATAGAAACAAGGACGTGATCTGCCAAATCATAGGGCCAGCTACCTCTGTTGGAGGGTCTTATGTTAACATATACTTATAACCTTAACTTTCTATGACAGAGGTAACTGGTCCCTATAGATCTATGGTTTGATGGACTATGCCCTTGTCACCGTAACATATTAATTACGATACCTAAACTTCAAAAAGTAAGTTCTATTTGATCAGCTGCAGACTACTAAATGTGTGCTTGATGATATATAGCCATGTGTATTAATATATGATATACCTCAGTATAACTTCGTAACACAGACAAGGAGAATAAAGGGACTCGACAAGGTCCCATTAGATGTGTCAACATTGTAAGGACATTATCTAAAGCATCTTTAATATTCAGACATGTTCCGGCATCCATTGGTGGCTGGAGGTCAATAATAACAGCCCGTGCTGTAGAAAAAGAATTAATATAGTTGTTCACTTGTTGCAATTATTTCCTGACCTGGTTGCCTGTTAAAAACTTGTCTCTCCATTCCAGCAGCAAATTGGAGTCACTGAGCTAGCCCCCGCAATAAATAATAAGGCAATGAATTAATTAATTAATTAATGTGGGTGTGGTTTAGGGCGTGAATTTAGGGTGTGGTTTTATGAGGTTTTAAATTTTGGAGACAAAAGAAAAAATGATTAGTGTCAATTTCACTGATACACAAAGTAAGTGTATCTTAGAATATAGATATCATAAGTATGGTTGTATATTCACTACAATTTTGTATGATTATTGTTAATATTTTCTTCAAATATATAATTTTTTTTCTTTATTTCTTTACTGACAGAGATTGGTTTAGGCCTGGTAGCATTTGGACTGGCTCTTCTCATGTTGGGTGTTATGTTATTTTTTGATTCGGGGTTATTAGCAATAGGAAATGTGAGTATACTACATTAACTATATGTATAATATGTGGAGTGTTTCCACATGAAACCATAGCGGGTACTAGTGGCCTGCTGGTTAAAGTACTGGCCTGCAATCGAAAAGCTGCAGGTTCAAGCCCCACTAGGTACAGGCTTTTTTTCGCCTATGAGTATACTCAGATCTACCTCATAAATGAAGAGGTGTTCATCACTAAATCCTTCGAAGAGATGTAAAGCTGTCGGTCCCAGGAGCTAGTCTCATATTAGCTACTTCGCTATTCTAGCTTCCTTGTTAAGCCACATTTAGTTAAATCACTTGTAGAAAAGGGGGTTTTGTATTGTACACCCAAACCACATCCTTATCTTTATACTGCCTACAATGTAGACATTACCTACATGTAGTATGAGTATATAATTATACAATCACAATGATCTGCCCACACTGGTTGGCACTGGTCAGGAATAACCACCATAGCATGAATTAACCACTCAGATAATATATACTGAGACAGAATTAAGTATATACTGGATAAACAGTACTAAATGCAATGTAGAATCCAACCATATCCTGGACAGAACACTGCAATGGTATTTCTAATATGAACGCCTGTGGAACCTATGGATTTTTTTTTTCTCAGACCATTTTCAATCAAGGATAATTCATGGATGTATGGAATCTCCAATAGTTGATTATTCTAAAATAAGGTTATGAACATTTTCCTGAGGCCAAGGTGAATGAGAATGACCTTTAGTTTTCAGCTTTTCATGTGTGTAGAGTTAATTATTAATATCTATAAAAGTAGTGTTAAGGAGTATGTGTGATTTTAATCACAACCACTGCTGTTGGCTCTGTAGACACTACCTTATTAGTACAAATGAAGTGATTTAAAGTATGTTTTCATTGAGTTCACACTTATTTCATAATCTATTCACTATGTATGTTCATTTGTGTGAGTGTACTAATATTGATGCACCGATAAGAGATTAACCGATAATTACTTCAGATATGTATCAGTAATCAATACCGATCCGATATTATATCTACCTTCTGGCTACTTATTCGAAAATGAGCATTTTCTCATCAAAGGGATTAATGATGTTATAATCACAAGAAATGACATTATTGGTACACTTATTACAATATCGGTTACATCTTTCAGAAATAACTGATGCCGATACTAGAAATAATGGCCGATAATGACCAACACCGATCCGATCATCAGTGTATCACTAATTCTCTATGTAGTACAGGATGTAGTAGTGTACTAGTTTATAAATACATGTAGATAAATGTTCAGTCAGTCTTTCATATACATTTTTTTTTGTAGATTCTGTTCATAGCTGGTATATTCTTTATCATTGGTCCTCATAAGACATATAACTTTTTTTTCCAAACTCACAAGTTGAAAGGGACCCTCTTCTTTGTTGGTGGTATGCTAATTGTGCTAATAGGATGGCCCATCATAGGAATGTTAGTTGAAATCTATGGAGCTTTTGTTTTATTCCGGTAAGTATGATGTGTAAAGAAGCATATTCTAATATTGTTACTTAAAGTACACCCTGGGATCTCAATAACTGATGGGTGACTTCCAAGCTTAAATTATGATGTGATGACTTTAATATTATATATAATGTCATAAGATTAATACTGTAACTCAGCAACTCAGTGTACACAAAAGAGATAAAACTATGAAAATGGTTCAAGAAAAAGTTTTGTTAATCATTCCAAACTAAAGTTATGAAAGTGTTTCTGAGCTTGAGGCAAATATGAATGACCTTTTATGGTTAATAATAACTACAGTACATGTACTACACAGTTGCTACTGTAATAAAACCAACTGTTCACATTGTATTGTCACATTCACAGGGGACTGATACCTTATGCTCTTCTGTTCTTGAGAAGGCTACCAGTAATAGGTCATGTATTGAATTTACCAGGATTGAGATCAGTAAGGACAAACACTTCATTCATCTTCTGTATGTTGTATATCATAATTATTATTGTGTTTCTTTCTCCTTTGTAGGTTATGGATCGTTTAGCAGAAGACTCACAATCTCCTGCCTAGCTATCTGTCATGTATTATTTTATTGTTATTAGTATTCATTATCGCATGTATTCTATTAGGATTTTAAAATTCACAATTTTTCTGTCACTTTTCACAGCGTAAAAACAACTTGTGATAAAATATTATATAATTATATACGATATGACAGTCTATGCAGCCACATTCTTCTTTAAACCCTAAAGCTTTAAATCAATGGTTACTAAAATGGGTTACCAGAATGGTTACTAAATTGGTTATCATGTCTTGAATTCCAATTGCTACATTTTAATGATTATAATTATAATAATTGTCATAGTTACATTAATCTGTAAATCATATCTAATTATTTGTAATTACAGCAAAGAGGTGTCCTTGTATGGTACTATAATTATATATATATATATATATACATATCAAGATCCACACATCAAAATGATTCAAGTTTTTCTAAGACATATTCTACTATGGTGAGTGTACACAAAGAATATCATTATTATAATACAATGTTGTGTAATATGAGATACAGTAATGTCAATTAACATCATTCAGTACAGTCTGATATACAGCTCATTCAGTTGTTACCATATGAACAAAATGAACTTAAACATGTTGTGTATATTTTTATGTCATAAGGTTAATACATGATTATGTAGCAACTGGATAATGAAGGAATGAATTGAAATTTGACATATACACAAAAAAGAATGCAAGAATAATTATATGAAAATGGTATAGGTAAAAAGTTTTTGATCATTCCAAACTAAAGTTGTGACATTTTTCTGAAGTCAAGAATGATGTTTAGTTTTTAATACTACTTGTTAGTAGTTATGAATTTCATTATCTGATTATTGATCCTTTTATTTTTCTAAGAATCAATTTAAGATATAGTTTTACAAGATATACCTTGCTTTAAGTGGGCACATATGCTAATTGCAGTCCATCTGGTAACTGTAAGACAAAGTGTGTAATGTAATGTCTGACATCTATATTCATTAACTTACCTCATGATTCATGATTCCACCTTTCAAATTAAAATGAAAATGATAAAATATACACATCTCCCTTATAACTTATGCACCTAAGACATTAGCTGTAGTGAATTTTGATAATAACTGCTGTTTTGTTGAGCTTTATTAACATGATAACTGAGTACCTGTTCAAAGTATAGTACAAGGAGTGTGCATGCAGTTCTTTTACAAGGTATATATATTTATATACAAGCTTGTTCTATACTCTGAACAGTGATCCACCATTGTACTCCATACCCATAATTCAATACTGTATAAAACCTTGTGTATATCACACTGTCAGCAATAGCAGCAGCTGAGGAAAACTTTTGGGTAATTTTTTGTCTATTAAAGCTCAGTACTTGAATCTACCAAGAAGATAATAAACATCTACGAAATTAATAATTTTTTGGTTTATTCCCTAATTAGTATAGCATTGAATACTAAAGTTATTCATGATGACCTCAAAAATTAAGATGTGATCACTGTATAATTTGATGTCATAATTTGTTAACATGATCATACTGTAACTCAATAATGAAGCAATGTTGACATTTGACATACACAAAAAAGAATGGGAAGGATAATTATAATTATGAAAATGGTTCGGGTAAAAAGATTGTTTGTCATTCCAAATTAAACATTTTTCTGAGGTCATAGTGAATGTGAATGATCTTTACTTGTACTGTTAACATATCAAATGGATGCATCAAAGTGATGATTTTATTTGCTTCACACGGCCCATATCAAATTATGTGGAATAGAAAGAACGTAAAAAGAGACATATTACTTTCAAGTTATAATTATTCATGTCAAGGGTAGCGTCAGATATAAATAATTCTTGGAAAATGAAATGCTATAGAGGAGTGTCATGTTTCTTCACAAAGTATTATTCATATGCCCAGTATCAGTGAACACCGCACATACATTTCCTGGAAAATGTGAATATTGATATAATGTCGTCACATTTTGCTCCCCCTGTATTATCAAAACGAGATTAACCAGTTTTTAGAACTCGAATTTCATTATCTTTTAAAGTGGCTATAAAAAGTTCTTTTTGAAAATCAGAAGAGCACTGTAGCTGCTGGTATATTTTGTACAAACCCAACCATGAAATTCCTACTTCTTTGTGCTTTTATAACCTTCCTGTTCGGTGCATGTACTGCTGCATGTAATGATACCGATTTGATCGAGTTAGAATCACTACTCACATCTTTTGACAGTTGCAAGGACTCCCTGTCCTGTGCAGAGGATCAAACATACTGCAGCTGTTGTAGTGGTGTTGATGATGAGTGCTGTGAAACCTATGATGCTGCTCTTTCACTTTATGATCTATGTGAATCAAGACTGGATGAAAGCGATGGAAGTAAACGTCAAGTAATTGAGGCAGTTATTGTGAGCATACAAGCTTATAGGGAGACTTTAAAGTTAGCACAGTGTATAATTAGGGTTGTCTCTGAAGATGGAAGTGCTGCTGTAGTTTGTAGTGGAGGTCTTGTGGGTTCTCTTGCTCTCCTCCTTGCTGTTATCCAGCACTTCATATGATGATATAACATGACGTGAACATTTGAACAAGTTTTTTTTTTGCTGCTGTTATTCCATTTATTCTATTCTATTGTGTTTATTCTATTATTATACTCATGATGCTGGTATCACTTGTTTATTCCACTTATATTTAACTATGATTTGTTATATTATTCTTATATAAAAGTAGAATTTGAGATCTTGAGAATGAAAAACAGAAAATAATTGATCTACTTACAAAAAGAATGAATGTTACATGAATAGCATTCTACTAGCTACACCTATATAAGCACTCCACTAGGTTAGTGCAATGATGTGAATTCGTGTTCTGCCTGTAATGTGTAGAGTGGTGGTCAGATTGTTTAGTGTTGTTTACCCAGTATATACTTAATTCAGAGAACTGACTCAAAAAATAGCCTAAATTTGTATTATCTGTGAGGTGGTTAGTCCTACCAGTGTGGGCAGAACACTGATGAAATAGTTTATGTTTAAATATTGACCAGTATAAAGATTAAGAGGGTGCTGTTTTAGAAGTCAAAGTAGCTAGTTAGGGATGAATACTGCACAAAAAGAATAGCAAGACATAATTATCTGTTTTATTAATTTAGCATTTATGAGCATATCTTTTGAGAATCACTTCCTCATTGTTCATCTGAAAATAAATAATTATTGACAATATAATGTTGACAATTTTCAGTATAATGTGATCACAGGAATGCTATATGTGGTATCCGAACTACAGATTTTAATTGTTTTGTTCTCCATAAATTATTTGAAATATATATACTTCTTTTCTGCAAACTGTTAAAACATATTCCATTACTTGGTGGTGTCACTATAGACTGCATTAGGCTTAGAAAAAGAGAAAATCAGAATCATGAAGTGGGGAT
>OX345648.1:4900096-4910096 GCA_947044365.1 Petrosia ficiformis
TTAGGCTTAGAAAAAGAGAAAATCAGGATCATGAGATGGGGATATGTATTATCATCGCAACCACAAGAAACTATAATATTGGTTGCATTCATTTGTTTTATTGATATTATTATTAATCAGTGAAAGCAGTATACTTGTTTGAAATAAATAGATCTATACCATATAATACTGTTCCATTAATTTTGGAGGCATAGCCATGGGTCTGAGACAACTTTACCTCACACAATGCATGTTTCACCATGGTAGGTGCCTTTGATCTTCTGGCTTCCCCAGGATACTATAAGTATATACATAGCCTGATCACTGTGATATTACACTTGCTATTGTTATTTATGGTAAGGAGGCATCATTCATGGAAAAAAGGATAGTATCATCTCTTCCCAAGTGAATTTTATCTATATACGCCTACTATCAGATTAATAATCATATTCATTAGAATAATAATCTACTTGAGTCTATTTGATTTCCATATCCTCTTTTGCAACAGTTCTCAATTGGAATATTATAGTAGTGAATTGTAATTTATCTTAAACAATACAAGTTAGTTTTTCAATAACTTTACCTAAAAGTAATAGTACTATAACTATTACTAAAATTATTATCATTTTTGTTAACAATAATTAATACTTAATGCACTACTATAAGCTAAAATGACAAACCCATTGCTTTTTACTACACTATATATATATATATCCTGTGCATATATGTGTATTACTAGTAGTATCATAATGATTATAACATATATACAATGCATATAAGCAGATTTTAGAATCACAAGTGAAAGTATTTATAGTAATGAATGAATAAAAGCAAAAGTAACACCCAAAACAATGATGAATATCAAGTTCATAATGGAGTTCATCCTCTTCTTGTTCTTTTCTCTTATTAACTGTTGTACAGCTCCTAAACACTCCATTAGAACTCGATCCTGTAAGTCCAATAATGTGAATATTAATAACATGTTATAAAGGTAATTCTACATTCACCTAGACCTCAAAAAATATTCTTAACTTTAGTTTGGAAGGACCAACAATCTTTTTACCTGCATCATTTTCATATAATTATCCTTCCCATTCTTTTTTGTGTGTCAAATTTCAATCTATTGCTTCATTATTGAGTTACAGTATAATCATTAACCTTATGACATTAAACTATACACTATATTACATATAAAGTCATCACATCATAATTTCGGGGTCATTGTGAATATGAACAGACTTTATATATTCTTACTTTATTCAGCAGTCGAACATCATTTCTACCTTGAAAATCCTATATGATGTAAAGTTAGAGGCACAATGACAGAGTCCATCTAATAGCTTAGAGAACACAGCACTAACCATCTTTTGAACAGCATCAGGTAGAATTATTTCAACCTCTTGAGCTAATAGTCCCACCTCCTCTCTCTTGTTACTAATCTCATTGCTATTAAATGCATTCTCTCTGAAAGAATAGCTATAAAGAGTCATTTGTGATATATTATCCAGCATTGTTTGTGTATTCATCTGAAAAGGAAAAACTTGTTATCAATAAGTGCTTTCTCAAATGTGATAATTATTATGTAAATACTGTCTAACTCAAACTTCATTTTAAGACTTCCCAAACACATCTGGTTTTTTATATTACAACAAATTGACTAAAGGACAAGTATAAGATCACTTTGGTCAAAAGATCTTCATTTAATAGCAATTAATTTTGTAGTTATGTGTATTTCTATATTACTTTTGTTTGTTGTGATATCAAGACCTTAAAACAGAATAATAATTATACTGGCCTAGATTAAGGTTATTAATAATCAGTTTACTTACTTTCTTTATGTTTGTTTTCAATCTTCTATCTGAAGGTTGAAGAATCTGTCCAGTGACTTGTACATTGCCTATTACAGTTAGTGATTCATCAGGACTCTCTGTGTTTATTCCAACTTTACCCTGTAGAAAAATCAACGTAAATGAACATTGCTTAAACAACAGTTGTAGCATTCTTCGCATTGCATTTAATGTCACACAAGGGTAGAGCTAATAAAAGTCGAGATTACATAATGCACAACCAAAGAGAGTGCATTAAATTGAGACCTCATTGATTCCATCTAAGTGCCACATTAAAAATACATAATAAAGTGTGCTATAAGTGGCTTATTGCAATAACATGCAATAAATAATTTAATGTGCTGTCAGGTGATGAGTTTCCAACAATCTGATTGGCTATATACACACTGTAATTAGAGTAATCATTGTGGTTACATAACATAATTATATATGCATTACAAAAAGAATGTGATACTACATTCACTATCAACTTACATGATAGAATACCGATTCTCCACTGTTGCCTCTTAACCATATAGAGTCTCCTTCATTATCAAACTGGCCTGGATTAGAAGCCTTTAATAATAAAACAATAAATAAAATAGCATAGTAATGCAACCAGGAGCCCAATACCATGCTTTGACTCTCCAATTTATGATAAAATAATTGAAGAGCTCATGCAGAACCATAGTGGACTAACACAAAATGAACTAATAGAAGTTGTCCATATTGCATTAAAAAATGCATTACAAATTTATATAATATATATTATAAATTTGGTATATTGGTATTACATATTTTACTTTATATCTGCTTGTGAAACACTTGAGAGCATTTTCAGTTGACCTGGGTATATTACTGTTTTGTGGGTTAGTCCACTATAAGAACTGCTAACTGACATACACACAACAGGTTCTATTCCCACTTTGTAAACAATGAGATTATGCATTATCTGTCATCATTACATAAATATAACTACTTACTTACCCTGACAATGATTCTCTCTGATACATATGCAACTACTGGATAGTTATGACTCATTGTATTAGCATGAATAGCAACAACAAGAGCGAAGTATCTGTACATGAATAATTACTCATGATTATATAATAATTACACCTGGTTATGTAATCACACTTCATCGATGTTTAAGCATATAGCAGTATTTCACTAATACAGTATAATTATGTAAATGTACATAATTATGTATTCAACATTGTTCGACATAGTGTATTGACATCCCGAAATTCTTGACCAATAACCAGCTACAGTACATGACCTCTATGATATATTTCGACTGTATATATTAAAATACCTCTGATCTGGATTAGGCTTGCCTCTTTTTCTCATATTGTTTGCTGTGGTTTCGCTATTATTATTATTGAAGGTAAAATTGTTACATATGTAAATATTGTATTGATTACTGTATTATACCTGAAATGTAATCGACATGCTGTAGCTTTCAACACCTGATCAGGAACTGTTGGGAAATCTAGACTGTGTGGTGAATATTGGAAAGTGAAAACTTATGGGAGAAACTTAACATCATAATAATTGTGTTTATGTATGTATGTATGTATGTATGTATGTATGTATGTATGTATGTATGTATGTATGTATGTATGTATAATGTGTAGTTATCATGTATATTATATGAATGTATATACCTTATGGGTTCATATGCTAATTTAGTACGATCGGTACGTGATTGTTCTACTTGTATTATTGAATCCAAAGCTTCAAACTATATAATTAGATAGTTATATGTAGCAAGTGTGTTTATGTCTTTGTAGTTTGTTACCTTTATTCCATATAAATGAAGAGCAAAATTACAAATTGGTTGAATTTCATTCTGCATTTAAAAAATGTATTTGTATGATTGATCTGTATTTGTTCATCTCTTTATGTTCTGTCTGTCATTCTATCTATTTATCAGTCTCTGTAAGTCATTATATATCTGTCTATTTACATTAGTGCATCTATTGCTAGTCTGTCTGTCCGTTTATCTGTCTGTCTGTTCGTCAGTCATGTCAGTCAGTCAGTTTGTCTGTCTGTCTGTTCGTCAGTCATGTCAGTCAGTCAGTTTGTCTGTCTGTCTGTTCGTCAGTCATGTCAGCCAGTCAGTTTGTCTGTCTGTCATATCAGAGCATCCAACTAACACAAATCTTGATGTATTTTGGTAACTTTGGTAGCTTGAATTGTACTGAAATCTATTATAGGAAAATATTATTATATTAATATCATTAATAATTGAAAACATTAAATGAACAATACCGATATATTGTAATTGCAAAGTACATTTCCATAAATGTATATGATTTGTGCTAATATAATCATCTATTTTATAATCTATGCCATTCTGTGACAGTTACCATGAGAATCTTATAACATGTTTTTAATAAATTTTGTGTTGTGTTTTCATTTCTCACTTGAAAATGGTTTTTCTTTTGACAAACAAAACTTTCATCCCATGTGGAGTAATTGAATCCCTTATCTGCATCAACTACACAGCCATTTGCCACATCCTCATGTGTGCTGTGGTTGGTATTAAATAACCAGAGAGAGGGAGAGAGAGAGAGAGAGAGAGAGAGAGAGAGAGAGAGAGAGAGAGAGAGAAAGAGCATTAATGAATGTTGTTGCAGTCAGCGTTTCCTACAACTTTAGTTTCGTATGCAAGTTATGTTTCATATATTCTTTTATTGCATATGCTTACATTTCTTGGAGTGCAGAGTCACACATTGGAAACCATGAATCCACTAAGAATGCCTGCCAACTAAGACCTTTAACTCCACTCTCTAATGCATGTTGTTCCATCACAAAAGAGATATCATCGCTGCATGAGGTAAGTGAATAATAGATGATACTATATTAGACATAATGAACATATCATACCTAACATTCTGTTCTGATTCATCTTGTCTTTGTCTCTTTCTTGCTGTGTCTTGAAAAGGGGTATTTAATATATCAGACAAACCTGGAACATACGAAAGTTCCTCTACTGAGTCCATTTGGCATGTTGATGTGGGAATTGTAGAAACACCATTGGTAGTTTGTTGCAATTTGTCAGTAATTTCAAACATGGTAGAACCATTAATGGTAGCATTCAAATACTCAGGACCCTTTGATAGAGGAAGTTTGAAATTCCAAAAAGAATAATGAATTCTTAATAGTCAACTTTGGAATATTTGCAAATTATAACTACTATTTCATAGAAGACATGCAACATTTCAAATACATTATATAAATATGTATCTCCATCATATTTTATGCATGCAACATTTGAAATACATTATATACATACGTATCTCCATCATATTTACTTACATTACTGTAGCCATTGTCTATAGGTATTGGATGAAATTGCAGGCCACAACCATTAGCTGTTGGGCAGTCTTGTCCTCCTTGACAACTGAATTCAATATCTGGTTGCATTGATATTACTGTCTGCTGTATCTCTGATGTCGATTGTGCATATACCATAGCCATAGTAGTTATATTTAGAAATATTGCACTTTTTGAAAACTGGTCAATAATGAAAATATCATGTAGTACTGAGGATGTACTCTTTTTATAGCTAACCACCAACTGTGCACAAGTTTAATTAATTAACCACGTGTTCTGTGTAATTTTACATGTTATAACATCATTCCTGAAATACTATTTGTAAACAATTGATTTTACACAGTAATGTACTGCCACCTAATGTAATAATGTCCATATTGAAAGTGCTATAAGCTAAACTTAAAAAAAGATTAGTGATTTCTCTGAAGTACATGTTGTTTTTGAGGTTAGGTGGGCTGGTTACATGTGAACCACATTGGTAATGCCCCTCCATTTCTCTTTAACACCAATGAGATCAGATTTCACTTTCACAATAATGAATAATATTCATAGTCAATTATAGATTTCAAAATGGCGGCTGGTTTGAAGACTGTATTGTGTACAAGTGCTACATACAGGTTTTCATCTGTGTTAACTTGGAGATATGGCTCGGTGTTGCATACGAGACCATTTAGCAGTGTACAGTATGTTTTAATAACGATTTATATATATATATATATATATGTATATATATTATATATTGTTACTAGATTCTCCCATTGTTTTGTGTTGGTACAAAACAATGTTAAAAGTTGCCATAAATATAACATTCTATTCATCAAAAACGTGTCTGCTATGAAAATGTCTACCTTAACAGACAAAATGGGAGTAGTAGAAAGGGTAGATTAATATAAATAAGGTAAGGTGGAGTATCTGGAAATTGAAGATTTCCTTGGCATTGTTACTGTCTAAGTTAGACTTACAAACTATATTATTACTGTAATGACTTACAGTAAGGTATTAGTCTATTATTATAACGGGCAGTAAAATCATGAAGAAGTATATATATCCTTAGTACTGCCTGTGGTGTTCCCAGAATTGGCTAGTATTAATTTTATAGTGGACATATATATATATATTATATCACATTTAGATCGACACAGTCACTATCTCCTGCAGTGAGATATTTAGTAGATACTAATCGTTTGGATCCTACTGTGATTAGTCCAACAGGACCAAAAAACAGGTTATTGAAAGGGTAAGTAAATATAATGAGACAGGAGCCTGTCCGTCATTACATATTTTGATCTTCATTCAGGGATGTATTAAAATATATGGCTGATTTGAAGTCTGGTACAGTCAGTTCTATTTCAGATTCGCTGAAGAAACCCACCTCAACATCAAGTAAACCTGTTAAACCAGTCAGACAAGATGGTGAACAATCTTTTATTGACATCCCATTAACAAATATGCGTAAAACAATCTCAAAGAGATTAACATTATCCAAAGTAAGAATTATATAAATGTCATTATGCTGTTACTATAGTAACGTCTGACCAATCAGATACATCCTATACTTATGAGTGTCTTATAGTTCATAGGCACTTTTTTGGTAAACCAAATGTCCCCTTATTGACTGGGCAGTGTACTCTATTTTAGTGTTTATATGGCTTAGTGTCCCAGAGTAGAGGTTTAAATTAAACATTTAACTCCATTAAGAACAGCCCAATTAAAAGTTTTGATATATACAGTGAAACTCCTCTATTGAAGACACCCTGAAATGAGGACACCCCTTTATTAAGGACACTTACAAATGTCCCAAACTGTGCTTTATAATATAAATTCACCCCTGAAATGAGGACCCCCCTGTAATCAAGACACTTATATTTGTCCCAAGGGTGTCCAGAATAGAGAAGTTCCACTGTATTCATTGAGTGATAGTATTATTATGTGTTTGTTTGTATTCACTTGTTTGATACAATACCATAAAAGATTCATCTCTTATTCTGTCACCAGACAACTATACCTTATGCATATGCAGTTATAGACTGTAGAGTAGATAAATTATTACAACTAAGAAAACTGGTACTTCAAGGTTAGTATACATGTGTGTGACCCAATTTGCAAAAACCACACTTGTGGTGCATATCAAATGCTTACCTTCAAACACTCGCTATTCTGCAATTATATACAGTAAGCAAACTAACTTTGGTATCTAGGAGGAGCATTAACTGGTCTTCCTGGATACCAAATGTCATTGACTTCCTGTGCAAAATGGCTGAATAGCTGGTGTTTGGGCTTATTCAAAATTATTATGTGCCACAAATGCAATTTTCCAAAATTGGGTCACATATATTGGTGTTGTGTTTAAAGATAGACTATTAATGTGATTCCAAGAAATTTGTATGTTTTAGCATCTGAAAACACTTCATAAGTTCATATGATGCTATAATTATTTTTCTAGAAAGAAATATAAAAGTGACAGTGAATGATTTGCTAGTTAAGGCTGTGGCGTTAACTCTTCAGGTATGTGTGTGTGTGTGTGTGTGTTTAGTAATTACTTTCCTAATCCTTAATAACCTCAGGTGTATGTTAATTTAGATACAATACAAACTTATGTTACAGTAAATTCGATTGCAATGTGTGTATGATATATATATATATGTGTGTGTGTGTGTGCGTGTATGTATATAATGTATATATGTATATAATATTATGTATATATGTTATATGTGTATGTAATACTATGTATGTATCATACAGAGTTGCATTTACAGTACTACACAGTAAAAATACAGTGCAGTTAATACTGTACATTACAGTAAAATATGCATTTGCCCCCCAAATGAATCTCATTCTCACTGAAGTTGCGCCTCAATTCTGCATATGCTCTGTGTATCATCCAACCCCCCTCACCCTTCTCTCTCAAAGCCTTAACTATGTATATTAATTATCTTCGTCTCATTTAGCGGATCCCTGAGGCCAATGCTATATGGAATGGTGACACAGTTGAGACACTACATGATATAGATGTATCAGTTGCTGTGGCAACTGATGGTGGACTGATAACTCCTATTATTGCAGGAGCCAATCAACTTTCTGTAGTAGAAATTTCATCAAGAATAAAAGTAAGATATATTGTATGTAAATTATTGTAATATAATTTCAAAAAGGAGTGCTAAGCATTTGGTCAAAATTATTATTTCCTGTGTTCAGGCTCACTATTACATTATAATAATGGTCCCAATTCCCAGACCACCATGGCCTAAGGGTGAAAGACAGTCTGGAACAGTTGCTTCAAATTCTTGGTCCAAGTGTCAAACATCCTTTCCACTCAAAAAGGACATAGGTTAAAAATGAAGTGAATGATCGTCCTTTTGAGTGGAAAAGACATTTGATGCTTGGAGCAAGAATTTGAACCAACTGTTCCAGACTGTCTTTCACTCGTAGGGCGTGGTGGTTTGGGGATGAGACTAGCCATTTAGTGCATTTGAATATATACATAATTATATTAATATGTTACTATTCTTAATAGGATCTTGCTGGAAGAGCTCGAAGTGGAAAATTGAAACCTCATGAATATCAAGGAGGCTCATTCTGGTAAGAAGTCAATAATTTTGTAAATTAACCAACCATGACTCTATCATTCACTATATATAGCCTTTCCAATCTTGGAATGTTTGGCGTAACAGAATTCTCAGCTATTATTAACCCACCACAATCTGGAATCCTAGCTGTGGGTGGAGTAGAGTTGAAGCCATACCTATTTGATACTGACTCTAATACTAGTTATGATGAAGGGAGTGTGGTTAAAATGATATCAGCAACATTGTCATGTGACTGTCGTGTAATAGATTATGAGTTAGCTAGTAAATGGCTGGCTGTTTTTAAACAGATATTAGAATCTCCTATTCAAGGATTAATATAATAAAAAAACATTCTATTGTAATTTGTATATTTGGTCATATTTGGGGTGAGCCTCACACACTAACATCAGTTGGTTAGTTCATCTTGTTGGTTTAGACACCATATATCTTATATACAGACAAAGGCTGAAATTCCAAATTTAAAGTGATCTATGTACTATATAGTCAGGCATGGCCTGACCCTTGTGGAAGCCTTTTGCAAGGGTCAGGCCACGCCTGACTCTACTATAGAGAAAACCCCACAATGGATTACATTGAGCTTTGTAATGAATTTAATGATTGTATTGGCTTGATGTAATTGAAAGAGCTTGTTTTGTGTATATACATGTACACTCAATATGGTCCAGAAGAGTCTTGATTTTGAGAACTTGGAAATTTTACAGCATAGCCAGCCCTCCCACTCAATCGACGATCGCGATATCGGAGTTCATAAGTGGGCGGGGCTGCTTCTCGAGAATAGCTGTATTCTTCTCCATGCATGTGTTTCAAAATTCACATAGACATACCTTGATTTCATCATTGCAAAGCATATACTACACAGAAAAATAATGTATTATATCTTGCGAATCCAAGACAAGCTGCGCTAGACTAGTCTTGTCTGTGGATCGCCAAGGGTAGCCTTCATTGGTCTGAAACCGACCCATGCAGAAAAGAGGGCGTAGGTTGTTATTGGTCGCACAGGTAAGGCTTTTGTTATTCTTTATATATATATATATATATATATATATATATATATATATAATATATATATATATATATATATATATCGAAGGCAGTTACTACGTGGTATACACAACCATACAACCACACCTCCTGGCTGCATTTGTCGATCTATTATGGGGATTTCACAGAGCTCATCAGAAGCTGTTGATATCAGTTACATTTGTGAAGACTGTCATTTACCTTTTATTCGTTCTGGTACACAGAGACTAAGGACTGTTAAATGTG
>OX345648.1:4915096-4926916 GCA_947044365.1 Petrosia ficiformis
CAACTGTGCATTCATCCATCCATTTGTGCATCCATCCATCCATCCACCCATCCATCCATGCATCCATCCATGATCCATCCATGATCCACCCATCCATCCATGCATCCATCCATCCATGATCCATCCATCCATCCCTCCATCCATCCATACATCTATCCATCCATCTATTTACTGATCTATCTATCTATCCAACTAATTCATCAACAACTATAGTCTTAATAACCTTTCTCTCCAAACAGTCCCAGCTCTTAGCTAGTCTCTTTATAGGCGTACAACACAAAGCAACAGTAATACAAAGTGCACAGTGCATGTCATTATGCTTATAACAGATCATTGCCATGTTGATAAAGTGTTCCAACACAACAGCACGAGCAGCTGGAGTATCTCGAGTCAATACCTCAGTGCATATCCAGGAAGTCATCTGGGAGAAAAGGTGAACAAGGAATAAATGGATGAAAATAAAGCAAAAAGTAAAGCATTAGTACAGTTACCAGTTTTAGACATTCTCATTACCACTATGGCTTATAATTTCATATTTAGCCATTCATATAAATGTTCCTCTTACTTATGTATTTCAGTATTTCCCCCAAAGGGTGGTACTATGGCACTCCCCCACCCTTTAGTCTTGCTCCCCCATCATTTAATTTTAAACTTTATGGTGAAAAACATTGTTTAATAACACTGATGGAACATGGGGCAAGCATCATGTACCACCGATGCACTCCTCCACCCTTAATATATATCCTGGGGGCGACATGGTACATGTATGTATCAAATATAGTATTTGACCAGCATAACTATTATATTATTAGTTAATTAACTATTATTTTTACCCCATTAGTTCTTCTGCATAACTATTATATTATTAGTTAATTAACTATTATTTTTACCTCATTAGTTCTTCTGCATAACTATTATATTTAATTTATTAGTTAATTAACTATTATTTTTACCTCATTAGTTCTTCTGCGTAACTATTATATTATTAGTTAATTAACTATTATTTTTACCTCATTAGTTCTTCTGCATAACTATTATATTATTAGTTAATTAACTATTATTTTTACCTCATTAGTTCTTCTGCATAACTATTATATTATTAGTTAATTAACTATTATTTTTACCTCATTAGTTCTTCTGCATAACTATTATATTATTAGTTAATTAACTATTATTTTTACCTCATTAGTTCTTCTGCATAACTATTATATTATTAGTTAATTAACTATTATTTTTACCTCATTAGTTCTTCTGCGTAACTATTATATTATTAGTTAATTAACTATTATTTTTACCTCATTAGTTCTTCTATTATATTATTAGTTAATTAACTATTATTTTTACCTCATTAGTTCTTCTGATTATTCGACAGACATTTGGTGCAAGAATATCCTTGTCCTTTTTCTTCCAATTGCAATGTAGAAGCTCACTGTGTAACAGAATAAATGTGTAATACTAATACAAGTGTACATGTAAACTGATAGACATGTGCAGGGGCGGGGTTCCAGGGAGGCCATTGACCTCAAATGTTTTTTAACAATTTTGAGGCTGAGGAAGTATAATACTCCTGTAATACTCCTATAATTATTGACGCATATACATACACTAAACACACATAGCATAGTGTGTGTAATTGCAATTTTTACATGTGCATACTGCTGATCGGTTTGGCTATGGTAATCCATTTGAAAATCCTGATGAGAACATTGACATACACACACACACACACACACACACACACACACACACACACACACACACACACACACACACACACACACACACACACACACACACATGTACACACACACACATACAAAACTCACCTTCTACGGACTACATTATAACATGCAAACTCCATTAATGTTAACTGTTCAGCAAATGATTTTAGATAGCTAGTCTCCTTCAAATTGGAACTCTTTCCGAGATCAATGTCTCTTCCTCCGATTAACTTTGGTGGTTTTTCCCAATCAAAATCATCTAGATAATAAGGCTGAGTAGCGAAAAGATTGATTAATCCAGTTAGAAGAGTTTATAAGTAAAGATCATTCACATTCACCTTAACTTCAAAAAAATGTTTATAACTTTATTTTAGAAGGACCAACAATCTTTTTATCTGTCATATAATTATCCTTCCCATTTTTGTAATATGATACATTTCAATACATTGCTTTATTATTGAGTTACAGTATAATCGTGTATTAACCTTATGACATTAAACTATACACTTTATTACATATAAAGTCATCACATCATAATTTTGAGGTCATTGTGAATGTGAAGAGACTTTCCACGTACAAACACAAAGGTACTTACATCAAGATTAGTTACTCTTGAGAGCAATCGTCCAAAATGTAAACCACGTGTTGAAGTTCTCCGCTTACATTGCTGTACTAATCTACAGAAAATAAGATAATCAAAAGAATCATTATAAAATAGACTCTATACACATGTATAAATTGTTCTTATTTGTAAGTTGTGTCTAAAATTTCTTTATCAAAACTTACAGAAGCACCTGTTCAGCTAATTTCGATTCCGCAGTTTCATTTGTAACCATTTCTTGAAGAAAGTCTTCCAGCATTTCCATGACTTCATCATTTTCTTCAAAATCCTACGTAGATTGCAATGTACATGTAACAGGCTGCTATGAGGATTACATGCTACATACATGTACATACATACATACATGTACATACATACATACATACATACATACATACATACATACGTACATACATATATACATAGATACATACATACATACATACACATAGTACATACATACATACATACATACATACATACATACATACATATATACATAGATACATATATACATACATGTACATACATACATACAATATATTTTACATACAAATACACTAACCTCAAAGTGTGTGTCAATCCATTTACCAAGCACAGTGAATATCTTCGATGCTAAATTAAAATTTCTATAAGCCATTGAGCATAGCTGATCACTTCTACGTCTGATCTTTGGGGATCCATCTTCCATACGGTCTCTTAATGGCCTGATAGGTGCTGAATGAAGAACGAAATGATTCCAAATGATATCACCTAGTGACACTTCTACATGTAGATACTCACTACGTGCTATATTTAGTATGCCTACCATACTTATATTTATGTTATACTCCACTCACTTGTTACTATATTTAAATACCCATTGTTATACTCCAATCACTTGTTACTATATTTAGATACCCATTGTTATACTTTACTCACTTGTTACTATATTTAGATATTATACTCCACTCACTTGTTACTATATTTAGATACCCATTGTTATACTCTACTCACTTGTTACTATATTTAGATATTATACTCCACTCACTTGTTACTATATTTAGATACCCATTGTTATATTTTACTCACTTGTTACTATATTTAGATACTCATTGTTATACTCTACTCACTTGTTACTATATTTAGATATTATACTCCACTCACTTGTTACTATATTTAGATACCCATTGTTATATTTTACTCACTTGTTACTATATTTAGATACTCATTGTTATACTCTACTCACTTGTTACTATATTTAGATATTATACTCCACTCACTTGTTACTATATTTAGATACCCATTGTTATATTTTACTCACTTGTTACTATATTTAGATACTCATTGTTATACTCTACTCACTTGTTACTATATTTAGATACCCATTGTTATACTCTACTCACTTGTTACTATATTTAGATATTATACTCCACTCACTTGTTACTATATTTAGATACCTATTGTTATATTTTACTCACTTGTTACTATATTTAGATACTCATTGTTATACTCCACTAACTTGTTACTATATTTAGATACCCATTGTTATGCTCTACTCACTTGTTACTATATTTAGATACCCATTGTTATACTCCACTCACTTGTTACTATATTTAGATACCCATTGTTATACTCTACTCACTTGTTACTATATTTAGATATTATACTCCACTCACTTGTTACTATATTTAGATACCCATTGTTATATTTTACTCACTTGTTACTATATTTAGATACTCATTGTTATACTCCACTCACTTGTTACTATATTTAGATACCCATTGTTATACTCCAATCACTTGTTACTATATTTAGATACCCATTGTTATACTCCAATCACTTGTTACTATATTTAGATACCCATTGTTATACTCTACTCACTTGTTACTATATTTAGATACCCATTGTTATACTTTACTCACTTGTTACTATATTTAGATACCCATTGTTATGCTCTACTCACTTGTTACTATATTTAGATACCCATTGTTATACTCCACTCACTTGTTACTATATTTAGATACCTATTGTTATACTCTACTCACTTGTTACTATATTTAGATACCCATTGTTATACTTTACTCACTTGTTACTATATTTAGATACCCATTGTTATACTCCACTCACTTGTTACTATATTTAGATATCCATTGTTATACTCCACTAACTTGTTACTATATTTAGATACCCATTGTTATACTCTACTCACTTGTTACTATATTTAGATATTATACTCCACTCACTTGTTACTATATTTAGATATATACCGATTGCTAAACTCCACTCACTTGTTACTATATTTAGATACCCATTGTTATACTCCACTCACTTGTTACTATATTTAGATATCCATCATTATATTGTATTTATTATGGTCATTATTTTGTTTTGTGTATTTAGTAACATAATACATAATCTTCTCCTTACCTCCGAGGTCTTCAATATTAACATATATGTGGTGATTCCTTGCAGATGCTACAGAGGAAGATCTCTGAGGTTTTCTCTTTGGAGTATCAGGATAACTACCATCAGTCTGATTACACTGCATGCTCTCAGATTTCCTTAATTTCTTTTCTTCTTTTCCTTTCTTTTTGAATATTCCTCCGAGCCCTCTTGAAGGAGATGAGCGTGATTGTGTTTCTGTTTCTGAGTTAAAGTATAGCGAAGAAGATGGATTAAGTGTGTATCGTTTGGATTGCACAGAAGGATCAGATTTACGACCTATATCAGACGTATTTTTGGTTTTCTTAGATTTGAAACCCAAATGGAATCGACTGTTGCGTCTATTATCCACATCATTCTTATGGCCTTTCGAGCGCTTGGGAGTTGAAGGTTCAAGAAATTTACGTGCAACAGTAGGAGGGAGGCTGGCTAATAGTCCATCTGGGTCACCGCTGTTTCTTCCAGGGGTTCCCAATCTCTCACTTTTCAAACTTGCTATTACCAGATCAGGTTCAGACAAAGACAAGCAACTGGTTCTACTTGGAACCCGGTCCTGTGATATATTTGGAGATGGAGATTCGGTACTTAGTCTTGTTCTCCCAGTATACCTTTGATAATTGATTTCATCTTCTTCAGGATGAAAGCAATCATCGTCAAAATCTATCTCATCCGTGGTTTTAGCACTTGACGAATAATCCAAACGGTTCAACATTTCAACACAAAGACGATTAGCTTCCTCGATATCTTCCGACATCTTTGATTGCGTCCTGTGCTTTCTACTGTCGTCCTCATTACTGCAGTTACTAACAGATCGTTGCGAACACGAGTCGAATTCAATCATTATACATTCCAGGGAACTCTGAGATCCGACTAACTCTTGTGTGATTTTGACAGTTTCATTTACACTCTCAAACAAAGACTCTGTATCAAGTTGGCTTTTATTTGATGGGTCATTGAGCTCAAATCCAAGTGATGGTCTGGGTAGGTGGCCATCAGTATCAATATCATCATCATCAGACTCTCCTAGGCTGCCTAAACTATAGTTACTATTTCTGGAACAAGAAGGCCGATTATAGGCAATGTGAGTTGAAGTTTGATCCATTGAGAAAGAATCCAAGTCTTTCGTTTTATTTTCAGTTTTTAAAGAATCTTTTTCTTCTAGGGTTTCGAGATGTTGTTTACCAATTTGTCTAATGAGACTCATTTCAGGATCAGGCCACCCGGTTTCTGCCTCTTTATTGACATCATCAGAGATGGGAACTCCAGACGTGTAGGGAGAAGAATCGGAATCGGTAGTACTCACACTGGTTCTCTTGTTTTTGTTGAGTTTCACGGGTTGATTTGATTTTATGGTGTGTTGTGGTGTTGGGGAGGGATGCATTCCACGACGTGACAGTGTGGGACTTTCAGAGCTGGAATCTACAGATATACAAGATTATTTTGTGTAAAATATACACAATTTGTTATATATTGTAATATATCATGTGTGAGGAAACCTCTCACCTCAAAGAAGCAATTTAAATTCGTATAGAAATGCAGGAAGCTTAAACTAACTTACTACTCAGGGGACTAGACAACTTTTACAACATCAAAGATAAAAATTGATGATGTCATGAGCATGTGTTGTAGATATTGGGATACTATATCACAACTATTTGACTATAATTATATTGAAAGGTAATTAATCATTAAAAATAAATATTGAATGAGTGCATCATTGGTGCATGACATTTGGTGTATGCTGTTCGATGTGTTGCAAAATGGTGTTTTTCAGCATAAAGTTTAAAAGTAAAGGATGGAAAAGCAAGGGTGGGGGAGCACCATGGTACCACGCTTTGGGGGAAACACTGGGCATGAAAAGCGTTAATGCATGCGTCTAATAGCTAAGAGGTAGAAGGAGGGAGTGATGTTATACTCTTCTTGCAACGATTTATGATTTACAGTATATGTCAATAAAAAGTCACCATACAGTACAGTAATTACTCAGTAGTTTCATTATCACACTACAGTAGTGTAACAGTAGTTTTAACAGTGATTGGTGTACTTGTCAATTCAATGCCACAGTAGTGACTATACTGACAGTAGAACTAAGGTAATTACTGTTACTGTATGGTGACTGTTTGTTGACATATAGTATATGCTCTCTGTGCAAATATAATGTATAATGAAAATAACATATTTGGTGGGAGACTTGATATTAGACTTCATATGGTTGTCATAGTGATATACAAACACATCTTACCTGAGTCTGACCCAGATGATATATTATTCATTGAATTTGAAGGAGACAAACATGTAGACGTACTTTCAGTATCAGCATTATCTAGAAAAAGGAGAAACATGAATGATATTGCTTCCTGTCTGTCCTTTATGACTCATGATAATATTCAGGATTTGGGGGATTTTGACATTTAGCTGATGCAATATTTGGACTATTGCATACGATTATGTATTCTTAATGTGAGGTAATAGTTACTTTAAACAAGTACAAACAGAACACAAACTGAAATTATAGACTTAGTTGTTGTTGTTTCTCCTCCTAACAGACAGCCTCAATAGTGTTTATGAAAGGTACATGTAATTTATATATTATATACATGTGTAGAAGAGTTTTTGATATACATGGGCCAAATTGCCTCAACAATGGTTAGTGTGTGCGCCATTGGGTATACATCTTGAGCCAATTAACAAAGAATTAATGCTATTAGTGACAATGTAATCATGATTAACTGTGCCACTGGCCCAAGGAGAGAAATGTGCAATGCCATAAGAAGCTGTTTGGGCCAATGGTGCACCATATGAGCTTATCAAAAACACTGATGTTATATTATTATTATTTACGATTTTAATTTCCTCTCATTCAATCTCTCTATATTCTTTAACCCCCCCCCCCCCCCCTCTCTCTCTCTCCATTCTCTATTCTTTTATTCATTTATTTTTCATTTAAACTCAATTCCTTACTTACCATCCATATTAAATGTGAAAACATGATTTGTTGAGCTCTAATAAAAAAGAAATAATATATAATTAACGATGGTAATTGGTACATATCTAAATTAATTATCAGTTAATCAGAATATGGTACAATCTCTTATCAGTGTATCACTAGACACTACACATGCTCAATGTATCTCACAAGAAGCACTATAAATTTAAAGAAATCATTGAAATCGATCTGTTTAACATGCTCCTATGAAGAGAAGAAATTATGTCCTGTTGTACTTACTTGTATGGATGTTGTTGGATCTGGAGTTTTCTCTTTGGGACACCTAATGCAATTTAGAAGAGCTGTGAGGACATCTTTCGGGGTCGTGAAACAGAGATAAGTATTAAGAAATACTTCCATGAAATCCTCTTTGTATGCTATCTGAGGATCTGTTAAATGTTGAAACAGCTTCTCTAGAGAGGCAGCAGCAATCTAAGATGAAGAAGAGAAAGAAGGTATTAGATTTCTAGAATCCGTGATAAATAAACTTATTAGAAATTTTTAAGTAAAAATGATAGTATTAACTTTAATTAAATGACAGTAAACCTGCTAATACAAACTTAACCTAATCTCTTACCACAAACTATATATATTATTATATACTATATAATGAAGCAATATGAAGTAGGTACATTACAACACAACCCTATTACCTAGGTGATTCCTATTATGTCATATATACTCTACACTTAAATATAATTATATAATTTTTCCACTATGGTTTACATAAGAACAGCTGGAGAATAATTATTCAATTAGAATGCCTACAGAGGCCTCTGTTTATATGGTGGTAACTAAGGAGTCCACTGTTGTGTCTGAAGTCACTGAGGTACAAGTTGGTTATCATAGCAACTGAATTTGATGACCCAAATGCAAAGGAAAGAAGTACCAATATTACTAGAGACAATATCCTGCTGATGAGTAGAGATCAATTCCTTTGAATTGCATACTAAGGCCTATTCACATTCACGATGACCTCAAAATTAGGATCCAATGACTTTATATGTACTATAGTATAGTTTAATGTCAGTTTGCTTGGAAATATACATAATCTCATATTATGTTCAACCGTTACATTTCTTATAGCATGTAATATTTCCTTGTAATAACTCCGGTCATTAAAAAAGAATTATATATTGTATATTATAGTGCTATTGTCTAAATTATTCATCGTCTTGCACATATTAATAATTATTGTTAGCATAAATACACTACACTAATATATATAATTACCTTTGGTGCAACATCAGGAATACTGGAGAGAGAGAGACAGACAGACAGAGAGAGACAGAGAGTAAGAGAGACAGAGAGGAAGATAGAGAGGGAGACAGATAGATAGATAGATAGATAGATAGATAGAGAGAGAGAGAGAGGAAGGGTAGGGAGGAGAATGTAGGGAGAGAGAGAGATTTTATAAATTGAGTAGGTACTTCATAGAGCATAACAATGCAATGTGGTAATGACACAGTAGATTAGACAATAATAATGCATCGTGTAGCCAATATTCAAATGTGTGTATTATGAATGATGTTGGACTTACATGGCATCACTATTCATGTCTGGTTCCTGTGTCTTTTGAATTTCCTCTAGCGTCTGAAATAAATAAATGGATGGGTAGATGATGAACTCAAGCAAGGACAAGTGTATGTAATTATGGATGGATGAATGAATGAAGTGACTGGTAATAAAAACAATTGTTTCATTCCTTTAGTACATGTATGAGAATAAATAAATGGATGAATAAATAATGAGTTGAAATAGTGACAATTGTATGAAATTATCCCGGGATAGATGAGTTTCATTTGTGAGGTTTAGAGAATTATTTTTCAAGTTTACTTTTTCAATATTTTCAACCCAAGATTTCTTCTCATTAGGTCTCCCTACTCTTAGTATTATTGGATCATGACTGTACAGATTAATTCTGAATCCAAGCATATCTTCCTCCAATCCTGGGATGGAGACATAACGATAAAAAAATATATAACTAAAATAACAAAAAGTGCATGTTAAAAAATCTGTCTTGTTTTGTTACTATGAGAGTATCATATTAAATACACATCACTTCTCATTATGATAACTACAGGTTTAGTGTGAAATATCGATCAGTACAACATGTTTGTTGATGTTTACCAGAGTGAAGGTCAGGTTGGATAATCTGTCCTGCTGTGTCAACACTTGGATAGAGAGTAGCTCCTACAAGTGATATCATAGCATCCTGTGTAAGGAAGGCATTACAATTAAATACATGCTGTAAATGTAACTGGATATATGCTACTTAGAAAAAACCCTCACCTCTGTGAAAACGAATCTGTGATCATTTGCTTTATCAGCCAAAGCTATGTGTGTTGTGAATAAAATACATTGTTTCTGTACTTCTCTGTTTTTAACCATGATACTAACTAGACCTGTGAAACAATTTAAATACTCATAAATAAGACAAAATTTGAAGGTACTGAGAATCATATTGGTCTAAGCCACAAAACAGTAATACACCCAGGTTAACATGAAAACACTCTCAAAATGTGTACAGGGAATATAGTTGCTTGACATACTGTGACCTTAACTGTGTATTTATATAGAACTGTATTAATACGCAATTGAAGGTACTGAGAATTACAGTGGACTAACTCACAATACAGTAATATACCTGGTTAACATGAAAACACTCTCAAAATGTGTACTGGGAATATAGTTGCTTGACATAATGGGACCCTAACTGTGTATTTATATAGAACTCCATTGATACGCAATTGAAGGTACTGAGAATTATAGTGGATTTACCCACAAAACAGTATTATACCCAGGTTAACATGAACTATAGGTCTGAGCCCCTCATTCACGCACTGTTTAAAGACTCATATACATGCAAATCTAACCTTGTTTAACAATTTTTGTGTCAGGATGAAATATCTCCAATGGTATCGGACTATCTGATGAGAATTTATTAAGTATCTTGAGTTTCTCAACAATACAGCCCCATTCACATTTCTCATCCAACAAGTCCTGTAATTACATAACACATAGTAATAGACTGACTGAAGTATCATTACAAATCAATGGTCATGATACTCAATAATATCTTTATTAAGTTAAATCATGAAGAACTGAAATGCCTATATTTTTATTAATCAAATTTAATTCCTAAGAACCAAATTTCAGACTAAATTAGGACAGTCACATGTGGATATTGCAAGATGTATTGGTGTGGTGAGTCCTATATATTGTATATAGACCTTCCATGTGCACACTATGCAGGAGATGTCACCATCATATAATATATTGTATATAGTATGCTAACAGGTCCTATATACTGCATATAGGACCCTTGTTTTGTGTCCTCAGATGTGATATAGCCTTCGCAGGCTCGGGCTATATCATACAAACTCAGGTCCTATATTTTGTATATAGGACCTATTAGCATACTATATATATTACATATATATATATATATAATTATATATATATAATTAATGTACCTGCTGTATTGAGTTTAGATAACGAATGATTACTTGTAATCTTTTTATGTAGCCTTCTTTCATTCCACGAGTTCCCTTCACTCTCTTTTCCAAAAATGGACTCAACAGAGATTGATATTCAGAGAGCTAATCAAAAGAGACACATGTACATGAAGGTACGTAAACAAACATGTATACACACAAATAAATGTACATAATGTTATAGGAGATGTAGAAAGAAGGAAAGAAAGAAAGAAAGACACCTGAAGCAATGGAAAAATGAAAATGAGAGTTGCCTCAGGTGGGATTCGAACCCATGACACTGTACATACAGTATTAGTCAAAAGGTTGATTCCGTAAGGCATATTCAATGTGTTATTATTATATGCAATATTAGCATGAGAAAATTAGACACAAAGGAGTAGTCTGACCAGAGATTGAACCCAGGACTTTCTGATTGTGCAGTGAGGTGCTCTTACCATCTGAGCCACTGGACTCCTTGATGGCAGAGGAGCGTATACGCACATAGGCAAACATGGACATAAACACATCTATATCTTACTCTTCCAGCAATAAGTCTTAGCAAATCAACAAGTGTCTTTCCTTCACATCTCTGATTTAGATTATCAAGTA
>OX345648.1:4927116-4949616 GCA_947044365.1 Petrosia ficiformis
AAGTCATCACATCATAATTTTGAGGTCATTGTGAATGTGAAGAGACTTTCCACGTACAAACACAAAGGTACTTACATCAAGATTAGTTACTCTTGAGAGCAATCGTCCAAAATGTAAACCACGTGTTGAAGTTCTCCGCTTACATTGCTGTACTAATCTACAGAAAATAAGATAATCAAAAGAATCATTATAAAATAGACTCTATACACATGTATAAATTGTTCTTATTTGTAAGTTGTGTCTAAAATTTCTTTATCAAAACTTACAGAAGCACCTGTTCAGCTAATTTCGATTCCGCAGTTTCATTTGTAACCATTTCTTGAAGAAAGTCTTCCAGCATTTCCATGACTTCATCATTTTCTTCAAAATCCTACGTAGATTGCAATGTACATGTAACAGGCTGCTATGAGGATTACATGCTACATACATGTACATACATACATACATGTACATACATACATACATACATACATACATACATACATACGTACATACATATATACATAGATACATACATACATACATACACATAGTACATACATACATACATACATACATACATACATACATACATATATACATAGATACATATATACATACATGTACATACATACATACAATATATTTTACATACAAATACACTAACCTCAAAGTGTGTGTCAATCCATTTACCAAGCACAGTGAATATCTTCGATGCTAAATTAAAATTTCTATAAGCCATTGAGCATAGCTGATCACTTCTACGTCTGATCTTTGGGGATCCATCTTCCATACGGTCTCTTAATGGCCTGATAGGTGCTGAATGAAGAACGAAATGATTCCAAATGATATCACCTAGTGACACTTCTACATGTAGATACTCACTACGTGCTATATTTAGTATGCCTACCATACTTATATTTATGTTATACTCCACTCACTTGTTACTATATTTAAATACCCATTGTTATACTCCAATCACTTGTTACTATATTTAGATACCCATTGTTATACTTTACTCACTTGTTACTATATTTAGATATTATACTCCACTCACTTGTTACTATATTTAGATACCCATTGTTATACTCTACTCACTTGTTACTATATTTAGATATTATACTCCACTCACTTGTTACTATATTTAGATACCCATTGTTATATTTTACTCACTTGTTACTATATTTAGATACTCATTGTTATACTCTACTCACTTGTTACTATATTTAGATATTATACTCCACTCACTTGTTACTATATTTAGATACCCATTGTTATATTTTACTCACTTGTTACTATATTTAGATACTCATTGTTATACTCTACTCACTTGTTACTATATTTAGATATTATACTCCACTCACTTGTTACTATATTTAGATACCCATTGTTATATTTTACTCACTTGTTACTATATTTAGATACTCATTGTTATACTCTACTCACTTGTTACTATATTTAGATACCCATTGTTATACTCTACTCACTTGTTACTATATTTAGATATTATACTCCACTCACTTGTTACTATATTTAGATACCTATTGTTATATTTTACTCACTTGTTACTATATTTAGATACTCATTGTTATACTCCACTAACTTGTTACTATATTTAGATACCCATTGTTATGCTCTACTCACTTGTTACTATATTTAGATACCCATTGTTATACTCCACTCACTTGTTACTATATTTAGATACCCATTGTTATACTCTACTCACTTGTTACTATATTTAGATATTATACTCCACTCACTTGTTACTATATTTAGATACCCATTGTTATATTTTACTCACTTGTTACTATATTTAGATACTCATTGTTATACTCCACTCACTTGTTACTATATTTAGATACCCATTGTTATACTCCAATCACTTGTTACTATATTTAGATACCCATTGTTATACTCCAATCACTTGTTACTATATTTAGATACCCATTGTTATACTCTACTCACTTGTTACTATATTTAGATACCCATTGTTATACTTTACTCACTTGTTACTATATTTAGATACCCATTGTTATGCTCTACTCACTTGTTACTATATTTAGATACCCATTGTTATACTCCACTCACTTGTTACTATATTTAGATACCTATTGTTATACTCTACTCACTTGTTACTATATTTAGATACCCATTGTTATACTTTACTCACTTGTTACTATATTTAGATACCCATTGTTATACTCCACTCACTTGTTACTATATTTAGATATCCATTGTTATACTCCACTAACTTGTTACTATATTTAGATACCCATTGTTATACTCTACTCACTTGTTACTATATTTAGATATTATACTCCACTCACTTGTTACTATATTTAGATATATACCGATTGCTAAACTCCACTCACTTGTTACTATATTTAGATACCCATTGTTATACTCCACTCACTTGTTACTATATTTAGATATCCATCATTATATTGTATTTATTATGGTCATTATTTTGTTTTGTGTATTTAGTAACATAATACATAATCTTCTCCTTACCTCCGAGGTCTTCAATATTAACATATATGTGGTGATTCCTTGCAGATGCTACAGAGGAAGATCTCTGAGGTTTTCTCTTTGGAGTATCAGGATAACTACCATCAGTCTGATTACACTGCATGCTCTCAGATTTCCTTAATTTCTTTTCTTCTTTTCCTTTCTTTTTGAATATTCCTCCGAGCCCTCTTGAAGGAGATGAGCGTGATTGTGTTTCTGTTTCTGAGTTAAAGTATAGCGAAGAAGATGGATTAAGTGTGTATCGTTTGGATTGCACAGAAGGATCAGATTTACGACCTATATCAGACGTATTTTTGGTTTTCTTAGATTTGAAACCCAAATGGAATCGACTGTTGCGTCTATTATCCACATCATTCTTATGGCCTTTCGAGCGCTTGGGAGTTGAAGGTTCAAGAAATTTACGTGCAACAGTAGGAGGGAGGCTGGCTAATAGTCCATCTGGGTCACCGCTGTTTCTTCCAGGGGTTCCCAATCTCTCACTTTTCAAACTTGCTATTACCAGATCAGGTTCAGACAAAGACAAGCAACTGGTTCTACTTGGAACCCGGTCCTGTGATATATTTGGAGATGGAGATTCGGTACTTAGTCTTGTTCTCCCAGTATACCTTTGATAATTGATTTCATCTTCTTCAGGATGAAAGCAATCATCGTCAAAATCTATCTCATCCGTGGTTTTAGCACTTGACGAATAATCCAAACGGTTCAACATTTCAACACAAAGACGATTAGCTTCCTCGATATCTTCCGACATCTTTGATTGCGTCCTGTGCTTTCTACTGTCGTCCTCATTACTGCAGTTACTAACAGATCGTTGCGAACACGAGTCGAATTCAATCATTATACATTCCAGGGAACTCTGAGATCCGACTAACTCTTGTGTGATTTTGACAGTTTCATTTACACTCTCAAACAAAGACTCTGTATCAAGTTGGCTTTTATTTGATGGGTCATTGAGCTCAAATCCAAGTGATGGTCTGGGTAGGTGGCCATCAGTATCAATATCATCATCATCAGACTCTCCTAGGCTGCCTAAACTATAGTTACTATTTCTGGAACAAGAAGGCCGATTATAGGCAATGTGAGTTGAAGTTTGATCCATTGAGAAAGAATCCAAGTCTTTCGTTTTATTTTCAGTTTTTAAAGAATCTTTTTCTTCTAGGGTTTCGAGATGTTGTTTACCAATTTGTCTAATGAGACTCATTTCAGGATCAGGCCACCCGGTTTCTGCCTCTTTATTGACATCATCAGAGATGGGAACTCCAGACGTGTAGGGAGAAGAATCGGAATCGGTAGTACTCACACTGGTTCTCTTGTTTTTGTTGAGTTTCACGGGTTGATTTGATTTTATGGTGTGTTGTGGTGTTGGGGAGGGATGCATTCCACGACGTGACAGTGTGGGACTTTCAGAGCTGGAATCTACAGATATACAAGATTATTTTGTGTAAAATATACACAATTTGTTATATATTGTAATATATCATGTGTGAGGAAACCTCTCACCTCAAAGAAGCAATTTAAATTCGTATAGAAATGCAGGAAGCTTAAACTAACTTACTACTCAGGGGACTAGACAACTTTTACAACATCAAAGATAAAAATTGATGATGTCATGAGCATGTGTTGTAGATATTGGGATACTATATCACAACTATTTGACTATAATTATATTGAAAGGTAATTAATCATTAAAAATAAATATTGAATGAGTGCATCATTGGTGCATGACATTTGGTGTATGCTGTTCGATGTGTTGCAAAATGGTGTTTTTCAGCATAAAGTTTAAAAGTAAAGGATGGAAAAGCAAGGGTGGGGGAGCACCATGGTACCACGCTTTGGGGGAAACACTGGGCATGAAAAGCGTTAATGCATGCGTCTAATAGCTAAGAGGTAGAAGGAGGGAGTGATGTTATACTCTTCTTGCAACGATTTATGATTTACAGTATATGTCAATAAAAAGTCACCATACAGTACAGTAATTACTCAGTAGTTTCATTATCACACTACAGTAGTGTAACAGTAGTTTTAACAGTGATTGGTGTACTTGTCAATTCAATGCCACAGTAGTGACTATACTGACAGTAGAACTAAGGTAATTACTGTTACTGTATGGTGACTGTTTGTTGACATATAGTATATGCTCTCTGTGCAAATATAATGTATAATGAAAATAACATATTTGGTGGGAGACTTGATATTAGACTTCATATGGTTGTCATAGTGATATACAAACACATCTTACCTGAGTCTGACCCAGATGATATATTATTCATTGAATTTGAAGGAGACAAACATGTAGACGTACTTTCAGTATCAGCATTATCTAGAAAAAGGAGAAACATGAATGATATTGCTTCCTGTCTGTCCTTTATGACTCATGATAATATTCAGGATTTGGGGGATTTTGACATTTAGCTGATGCAATATTTGGACTATTGCATACGATTATGTATTCTTAATGTGAGGTAATAGTTACTTTAAACAAGTACAAACAGAACACAAACTGAAATTATAGACTTAGTTGTTGTTGTTTCTCCTCCTAACAGACAGCCTCAATAGTGTTTATGAAAGGTACATGTAATTTATATATTATATACATGTGTAGAAGAGTTTTTGATATACATGGGCCAAATTGCCTCAACAATGGTTAGTGTGTGCGCCATTGGGTATACATCTTGAGCCAATTAACAAAGAATTAATGCTATTAGTGACAATGTAATCATGATTAACTGTGCCACTGGCCCAAGGAGAGAAATGTGCAATGCCATAAGAAGCTGTTTGGGCCAATGGTGCACCATATGAGCTTATCAAAAACACTGATGTTATATTATTATTATTTACGATTTTAATTTCCTCTCATTCAATCTCTCTATATTCTTTAACCCCCCCCCCCCCCCCTCTCTCTCTCTCCATTCTCTATTCTTTTATTCATTTATTTTTCATTTAAACTCAATTCCTTACTTACCATCCATATTAAATGTGAAAACATGATTTGTTGAGCTCTAATAAAAAAGAAATAATATATAATTAACGATGGTAATTGGTACATATCTAAATTAATTATCAGTTAATCAGAATATGGTACAATCTCTTATCAGTGTATCACTAGACACTACACATGCTCAATGTATCTCACAAGAAGCACTATAAATTTAAAGAAATCATTGAAATCGATCTGTTTAACATGCTCCTATGAAGAGAAGAAATTATGTCCTGTTGTACTTACTTGTATGGATGTTGTTGGATCTGGAGTTTTCTCTTTGGGACACCTAATGCAATTTAGAAGAGCTGTGAGGACATCTTTCGGGGTCGTGAAACAGAGATAAGTATTAAGAAATACTTCCATGAAATCCTCTTTGTATGCTATCTGAGGATCTGTTAAATGTTGAAACAGCTTCTCTAGAGAGGCAGCAGCAATCTAAGATGAAGAAGAGAAAGAAGGTATTAGATTTCTAGAATCCGTGATAAATAAACTTATTAGAAATTTTTAAGTAAAAATGATAGTATTAACTTTAATTAAATGACAGTAAACCTGCTAATACAAACTTAACCTAATCTCTTACCACAAACTATATATATTATTATATACTATATAATGAAGCAATATGAAGTAGGTACATTACAACACAACCCTATTACCTAGGTGATTCCTATTATGTCATATATACTCTACACTTAAATATAATTATATAATTTTTCCACTATGGTTTACATAAGAACAGCTGGAGAATAATTATTCAATTAGAATGCCTACAGAGGCCTCTGTTTATATGGTGGTAACTAAGGAGTCCACTGTTGTGTCTGAAGTCACTGAGGTACAAGTTGGTTATCATAGCAACTGAATTTGATGACCCAAATGCAAAGGAAAGAAGTACCAATATTACTAGAGACAATATCCTGCTGATGAGTAGAGATCAATTCCTTTGAATTGCATACTAAGGCCTATTCACATTCACGATGACCTCAAAATTAGGATCCAATGACTTTATATGTACTATAGTATAGTTTAATGTCAGTTTGCTTGGAAATATACATAATCTCATATTATGTTCAACCGTTACATTTCTTATAGCATGTAATATTTCCTTGTAATAACTCCGGTCATTAAAAAAGAATTATATATTGTATATTATAGTGCTATTGTCTAAATTATTCATCGTCTTGCACATATTAATAATTATTGTTAGCATAAATACACTACACTAATATATATAATTACCTTTGGTGCAACATCAGGAATACTGGAGAGAGAGAGACAGACAGACAGAGAGAGACAGAGAGTAAGAGAGACAGAGAGGAAGATAGAGAGGGAGACAGATAGATAGATAGATAGATAGATAGATAGAGAGAGAGAGAGAGGAAGGGTAGGGAGGAGAATGTAGGGAGAGAGAGAGATTTTATAAATTGAGTAGGTACTTCATAGAGCATAACAATGCAATGTGGTAATGACACAGTAGATTAGACAATAATAATGCATCGTGTAGCCAATATTCAAATGTGTGTATTATGAATGATGTTGGACTTACATGGCATCACTATTCATGTCTGGTTCCTGTGTCTTTTGAATTTCCTCTAGCGTCTGAAATAAATAAATGGATGGGTAGATGATGAACTCAAGCAAGGACAAGTGTATGTAATTATGGATGGATGAATGAATGAAGTGACTGGTAATAAAAACAATTGTTTCATTCCTTTAGTACATGTATGAGAATAAATAAATGGATGAATAAATAATGAGTTGAAATAGTGACAATTGTATGAAATTATCCCGGGATAGATGAGTTTCATTTGTGAGGTTTAGAGAATTATTTTTCAAGTTTACTTTTTCAATATTTTCAACCCAAGATTTCTTCTCATTAGGTCTCCCTACTCTTAGTATTATTGGATCATGACTGTACAGATTAATTCTGAATCCAAGCATATCTTCCTCCAATCCTGGGATGGAGACATAACGATAAAAAAATATATAACTAAAATAACAAAAAGTGCATGTTAAAAAATCTGTCTTGTTTTGTTACTATGAGAGTATCATATTAAATACACATCACTTCTCATTATGATAACTACAGGTTTAGTGTGAAATATCGATCAGTACAACATGTTTGTTGATGTTTACCAGAGTGAAGGTCAGGTTGGATAATCTGTCCTGCTGTGTCAACACTTGGATAGAGAGTAGCTCCTACAAGTGATATCATAGCATCCTGTGTAAGGAAGGCATTACAATTAAATACATGCTGTAAATGTAACTGGATATATGCTACTTAGAAAAAACCCTCACCTCTGTGAAAACGAATCTGTGATCATTTGCTTTATCAGCCAAAGCTATGTGTGTTGTGAATAAAATACATTGTTTCTGTACTTCTCTGTTTTTAACCATGATACTAACTAGACCTGTGAAACAATTTAAATACTCATAAATAAGACAAAATTTGAAGGTACTGAGAATCATATTGGTCTAAGCCACAAAACAGTAATACACCCAGGTTAACATGAAAACACTCTCAAAATGTGTACAGGGAATATAGTTGCTTGACATACTGTGACCTTAACTGTGTATTTATATAGAACTGTATTAATACGCAATTGAAGGTACTGAGAATTACAGTGGACTAACTCACAATACAGTAATATACCTGGTTAACATGAAAACACTCTCAAAATGTGTACTGGGAATATAGTTGCTTGACATAATGGGACCCTAACTGTGTATTTATATAGAACTCCATTGATACGCAATTGAAGGTACTGAGAATTATAGTGGATTTACCCACAAAACAGTATTATACCCAGGTTAACATGAACTATAGGTCTGAGCCCCTCATTCACGCACTGTTTAAAGACTCATATACATGCAAATCTAACCTTGTTTAACAATTTTTGTGTCAGGATGAAATATCTCCAATGGTATCGGACTATCTGATGAGAATTTATTAAGTATCTTGAGTTTCTCAACAATACAGCCCCATTCACATTTCTCATCCAACAAGTCCTGTAATTACATAACACATAGTAATAGACTGACTGAAGTATCATTACAAATCAATGGTCATGATACTCAATAATATCTTTATTAAGTTAAATCATGAAGAACTGAAATGCCTATATTTTTATTAATCAAATTTAATTCCTAAGAACCAAATTTCAGACTAAATTAGGACAGTCACATGTGGATATTGCAAGATGTATTGGTGTGGTGAGTCCTATATATTGTATATAGACCTTCCATGTGCACACTATGCAGGAGATGTCACCATCATATAATATATTGTATATAGTATGCTAACAGGTCCTATATACTGCATATAGGACCCTTGTTTTGTGTCCTCAGATGTGATATAGCCTTCGCAGGCTCGGGCTATATCATACAAACTCAGGTCCTATATTTTGTATATAGGACCTATTAGCATACTATATATATTACATATATATATATATATAATTATATATATATAATTAATGTACCTGCTGTATTGAGTTTAGATAACGAATGATTACTTGTAATCTTTTTATGTAGCCTTCTTTCATTCCACGAGTTCCCTTCACTCTCTTTTCCAAAAATGGACTCAACAGAGATTGATATTCAGAGAGCTAATCAAAAGAGACACATGTACATGAAGGTACGTAAACAAACATGTATACACACAAATAAATGTACATAATGTTATAGGAGATGTAGAAAGAAGGAAAGAAAGAAAGAAAGACACCTGAAGCAATGGAAAAATGAAAATGAGAGTTGCCTCAGGTGGGATTCGAACCCATGACACTGTACATACAGTATTAGTCAAAAGGTTGATTCCGTAAGGCATATTCAATGTGTTATTATTATATGCAATATTAGCATGAGAAAATTAGACACAAAGGAGTAGTCTGACCAGAGATTGAACCCAGGACTTTCTGATTGTGCAGTGAGGTGCTCTTACCATCTGAGCCACTGGACTCCTTGATGGCAGAGGAGCGTATACGCACATAGGCAAACATGGACATAAACACATCTATATCTTACTCTTCCAGCAATAAGTCTTAGCAAATCAACAAGTGTCTTTCCTTCACATCTCTGATTTAGATTATCAAGTAGTACACTAAACTGAGGCTTGGACTGACATTGTGATAATTCACGCTGTATAGATAGATAGATAGGTAGATGGATGAATAGATAGATAGATAGATAGATAGATAGATAGATACACATGTAGATAGATGGATGGATAGATGGATAGACAGACAGACAGACAGACATACATACAGATAGACAGACGAATAGATAAATAGAACATGCAGTGATATGAAATGAGTTAGAATACATTCTAATGTTGATCCTATAATTTCAATTATTACATTCCTTATGTTGTCTACAAGGAAATGACAAGTGTCTATTTAGTGTAGTCATACAAAGGTAAATACACAATATTGTTTGTAAGTAAGGGGAAATTGTATTACATAACAACTGGATATCTTATTTAATCATCCAGTTGACCAGATAAACTCTCAATCTCTGTGTATGTTATCTATCTCTCAATGTCACCTCCATTGCTGCCAGTGTTTATACACCCAAATCATCAAAAAGCTTTAAAATTACAATCTCTTGTACCTAGTACTCCAGTTATCATTGCAACATTACTGATGTATGTATTCATTACTATACAAGAGTTTAGAACTATTATTGAAACTAAACTATATAGACATACATATAGACGATAGTCATATATGCCAATTAGGACATCTCTAGCCTATGACCTACTACACTGTTGATATTAGAAACCTTAGAGATAAAGTGATGTCACTAGTAGTTTTTAATTCATATGAGTGTTTATGAACATGTTTAGAAACAACAATGTTGACTATGTTTTAATCCCCAAACCACAAAATTGTGGTAAAGGGTTCATTAAACTTCAAATTAATGTTACTGCACAGCTCAAAGGTTATATCAAATGATAGTTCTTAATTCATATAAGTGCTCATGAATATGTTTACAAACAATATTGTTTTATTCCATAGACCACAAATTTGTAAAGGGATCTTCAATGTTTTTACAGCAACATTTGCACAGGCTCAAAGGTTATATGAGATTATATTTATTTTCAATATCAAGACACATTCCAATATCGAAGGTGCATCCCCATTCCCAACTCACTTGTAAATTCTGCATGAAAAATTCCGACTGGAAACCAGCATAGAGTGAAAACGAGGGAGCAGTTCTCTCAAGAATCACGAGGAAGTCTTCTAATCTTGAGTCCTTTGGGATGTATCTTAAATGAGCAAGTTGCTCATAAAACAATCTATGAAGAACTAAAAGCTGAGGGCTGGACAGAGAGAGAGTGGAGAGAGACAGATAGATTGAACAAATGATACAATTACTAACTTACTATATATAGTATTATAAATTGTATGTAAACTACAGTGCATGTATCACATTTATAGCACTGTCAGAAACTTAGAATGGTGGGTTCATCATGATATACACTATATATATATATATATAGTATGATGGTGACATCATCCCTTTGATGTGGTGAGGTCTATATTCTGTATATAGGACCCAAAACAGGTCTATATTTGGAGAAATTAACCCATTAACAACATGCAATACTTTAATGCCAAGTATAATAGTATTTTATTGCCAAAACTGTATATATATATAATTATATTTCTGATATAGCACGAGTAGGCGTGTTATAACCTTTGATGTCTGATGCCTTTTTGTCGGCACTTTGGAGAAGGTAAGCGTTGTTTTCTTGTAGTCTGTTTCGACGGCAGGTTTTATATCTGACCACAGGGTACTATATCTGATATATAAAACTGCCGCATCGGGATATATATATATATATATATATATATATTATATATACTATGAATGCAAGGGACAGATGTTTTGTAAAAATACAATAAACAATAGAGTTTGAACAAATGAGTTTGAATAGCTACAATTACTACAAACTTACTACAGTATATATATATAATATATATATATATGAACATGAAACAGATGCAGCGTAACAAACAAAAGAGTTTGAACAATTGATATAATTACTAAATTACTATATATGTGTATGTATATACATGTAAGTATAGAAAGGTACAGATGTTTTACACAAACATAATAAACAGGTGAGTATTGCAAAGATTTGCTGACTGTAGATGAGAGTTTATTCTATAGTGTGTAAGTATATATATAAAGACAGTATGAATATCAAGATATTGTCTACTAAAACAAGTCAAGTTGTACATGAACTATGATAGGTGACAAATTGACTATCACAACTGCTGAGATGAAAGCATCCTTAATTAGTCTTTAGTTGTAATGATCTATCAGGTGTGTGACTACAACACTTTAGGAAGACATATATATACATGTCTAGTAAAATTAGCTGCATGTATTAGCTACCACAATCAGCACTAATGGGTCATGTACAATGATAATTAAATTAATAGATGTTATCCTACCTTCTATCTGATTGATAATAATCAAGCGTATATGTAAAGAATAAACATGGTAACAGGAGACTAATACTGTAGATGGTAAGGCTGTTAATAGGAGACTTTGAGCCACTGGTGCTAGTTAACAGGAGACTAAAATGTAATGTAGATGGTAAGCCTGTTAATAGGAGACTTGAGCCACTGGGGCTAGGTAACAGGAGACTAATATGTAATGTAGATGGTAAGCCTGTTAATAGGAGACTTTGAGCCACTGGGGCTAGGTAACAGGAGACTAATATGTAATGTAGATGGTAAGCCTGTTAATAGGAGACTTTGAGCCACTGGGGCTAGGTAACAGGAGACTAATATGTAATGTAGATGGTAAACCTGTTAATAGGAGACTTAGAGTCACTGGTGTTAGGTAACAGGAGACTAATACTATAATATTACTGGTTAGAAGTAGTGGATGGAAAGCCTTTTAGTAGGAGACTTAGAGCCACTGGGGCTAGGTAACAGGAGACTAAAATGTAATGTAGATGGTAAGCCTGTTAATAGGAGACTTTGAGCCACTGGTGCTAGGTAACAGGAGACTAATATGTAATGTAGATGGTAAGCCTGTTAATAGGAGACTTTGAGCCACTGGGGCTAGGTAACAGGAGACTAAAATGTAATGTAGATGGTAAGCCTGTTAATAGGAGACTTTGAGCCACTGGTGCTAGGTAACAGGAGACTAATATGTAATGTAGATGGTAAGCCTGTTAATAGGAGACTTTGAGCCACTGGTGCTAGGTAACAGGAGACTAATATGTAATGTAGATGGTAAGCCTGTTAATAGGAGACTTTGAGCCACTGGGGCTAGGTAACAGGAGACTAAAATGTAATGTAGATGGTAAGCCTGTTAATAGGAGACTTTGAGCCACTGGTGCTAGGTAACAGGAGACTAATATGTAATGTAGATGGTAAGCCTGTTAATAGGAGACTTTGAGCCACTGGTGCTAGGTAACAGGAGACTAAAATGTAATGTAGATGGTAAGCCTGTTAATAGGAGACTTTGAGCCACTGGTGCTAGGTAACAGGAGACTAAAATGTAATGTAGATGGTAAGCCTGTTAATAGGAGACTTTGAACCATTCAGGTTAATGGAGTATAATACTGTATGTCTACCAGTCTTATAATTACTACCTGGTGTATTAATTTATGTCTATATAAGTACTAGGTTAGTAATGTATATTATCAACCCACATATATTTATATTAGCTTACTATATTACCATATATTAAAAAAATTATAATTTTTTACAAAGCAATATGATATTGTTTGTATAATAGCACATATTTTATCCATAGTTGGTACATGTTTGTAATGTTTCGGTCTGAAACTATACGAGTCACAATGTCTGTAAGTGTGACTTGAAATTCATACTATTAATTCATGCAGTTATATGTAAATTAAATTCAACTACAAATATTGGATGTATAAGTACCATTGCTTGTGTTGATGTGTATATACTGTATGTAATTACCCTCATTGCAGTGTAGGTGGGAGGGTACAGCAACTGTCTGTCTGTCTGTCTGTTCACAACATTTTTGGTAAACTACGATTATTGGCATCTTGGATGAGTAACATGAGCCCATAATGCAGTAGAGTTTCTGTCATTATGGGATCTTGTTAATACATGTATATACATGTACATAACTGATGCATAACAAACTAAACAATCATATTCACATTGATCCCAAAGTTAGGATGTGATGACCTTTATATGTAATATAGTGTATAGTTTAATGTCATAAGGTTAATACATGATTATACTGTAACTCAATAATGAAGCAATGGATTGAAATCTGAGATACACAAAAAAGAATGGGAAGGATAATTATATAAAAATGGTACAGGTAAAAAGATTGTTGGTCCTTCCAAACTAAGGTTATGAACACTTTTCTGAGGTCATGATGAACACAAGTGACCATATAGCATGTAACATTACATATGAGTATTGGGTTATATGCACATTTAATTATACGTATATATGTACTATACACATACAGTATGTGTCCATAAAGTCACCATACAGTACAGTAATTACTCAGCAGTTTCATTTTCACACTACTGTAGTTCAACAGTAGTTTTGACAGTAATCGACGTACTTGTCAATAGAACACAACAGTAGCGAGACAGTAATTACTATACTATACTGACAGTGATAATTACTGTACAGTATGGTGACGCATATACTGTACATGATGTGAGCAATAGTAGTGAGTAAATTATATGTACATAATGATGTAGTAATTATGTATATATATACATAACAACAGCATTTTAAACGCGAGGAAACATGATGTTTATCATGTAATTATAGAACGGAAACAGAATACAATTATTATATATTTCAATAAAATATGATTGGAATTTGAATATAAAGTGTAATAATCTAACATTAACATAATATACAGTATATGTCAATTAAAAGTCACCATACAGTACACAGTAATTATTACTCGGTAGTTCAAAGCTAGTTCTTACAGTATCATACATGTCGATTCAACACTACAGTAATGCAGTACAAATAAGGTAGTTACTGTTACTGTATGGTGATGACATACACTGTACATACATGTATGTATGTTATAATCTAGTGTTAAAATATAATCCCCCGCATGTGAGCGAATGATTATAATCATTTCAGTAGAATAGACTCTATGAGCATTCCATAAGTGATATATAGCTTGTGTGTCATCTATATCGCATGCATGATACTGTTACCATAGTTACAGTATCGAGGAAACTTAACTCGTCTATAACTTCCAATATTCATGCAAAATACAACAATCATCAACAACATGGTAACAGACACACACATATATATAAGTGAATTTTCCAAAATATATATAAGTGAATTTTCCAAAATATATATATTTGTGTATTAATTGTAGGCCATATATGATATGATATAATTCAATAAGAAGAAATGATATGATTGGAATTTAGATCCAGATCCAAACTGATATACATGTACATACATGCATATAATTATGTATATATTTTGTTTATTTTGTGATTCTCTCTAAATCAATAAATAGATGTATAATATTATTATGTACATGTTTGTATTGCCTACAGACCATTTATGATGCGCTATAATTGCATAAGCATATATGAAAGTGTGACAACAAGATTCACCTTCACTGTAAACAAATATTTATGATTTTTATATGTACATGAGCACATAGAAATTGTAAATGTGTTGTTCAGCACATTTTGGGAAATGTTGTTCACAAAATTTAGTTGATACAGTCAAACAGTCTATTATATATAGCGTACAGTATAGTAGTGTCATACATAGTGTTGTACCTATACTATGTTTTGACTGTATGGTATAGTAGTGTCATACATAGTGTTGTACCTATACTATGTTTTGACTGTATGGTATAGTAGTGTCATACATAGTGTTATACCTATACTATGTTTTGACTGTATGGTATAGTAGTGTCATACATAGTGTTGTACCTATACTATGTTTTGACTGTATGGTATAGTAGTGTCATACATAGTGTTGTACCTATACTATGTTTTGACTGTATGGTATAGTAGTGTCATACATAGTGTTATACTGTACCTATACTATGTTTTGACTGTATGGTATAGTAGTGTCATACATAGTGTTATACCTATACTATGTTTTGACTGTATGGTATAGTAGTGTCATACATAGTGTTGTACCTATACTATGTTTTGACTGTATGGTATAGTAGTGTCATACATAGTGTTATACCTATACTATGTTTTGACTGTATGGTATAGTAGTGTCATACATAGTGTTGTACCTATACTATGTTTTGACTGTATGGTATAGTAGTGTCATACATAGTGTTATACCTATACTATGTTTTGACTGTATGGTATAGTAGTGTCATACATAGTGTTATACCTATACTATGTTTTGACTGTATGGTATAGTAGTGTTATACTGTACCTATACTATGTTTTGACTGTATGGTATAGTAGTGTCATACATAGTGTTATACCTATACTATGTTTTGACTGTATGGTATAGTAGTGTCATACATAGTGTTGTACCTATACTATGTTTTGACTGTATGGTATAGTAGTGTCATACATAGTGTTGTACCTATACTATGTTTTGACTGTATGGTATAGTAGTGTCATACATAGTGTTATACCTATACTATGTTTTGACTGTATGGCATAGTAGTGTCATACATAGTGTTATACCTATACTATGTTTTGACTGTATGGTATAGTAGTGTCATACATAGTGTTATACCTATACTATGTTTTGACTGTATGGTATAGTAGTGTCATACATAGTGTTATACTGTACCTATACTATGTTTTGACTGTATGGTATAGTAGTGTCATACATAGTGTTATACCTATACTATGTTTTGACTGTATGGTATAGTAGTGTCATACATAGTGTTATACTGTACCTATACTATGTTTTGACTGTATGGTATAGTAGTGTCATACATAGTGTTGTACCTATACTATGTTTTGACTGTATGGTATACATAATTATATTTACCTGTTAAAAAATAGAGCATGTAGCTGTTTTGTTGACAAAATATCGTTCTTGAAGATGGCAAACATTTTCATTGGCTGATAGAAATGATAATCTACTGTTTCAAGACAATTGAGGTAGAGACGCTCGGACTCAATAAACTGTTTGATTAGCTGAAGAGAGAGAGAGAGACAGAGACAGAGACAGAGACAGAGACAGAGAGAGACAGAGAAGTGAGAGAAAGTGAATACATACTTAACTTGTCTTCTACATATCATATCTTGTATTTTTACAATTAAAACAAACATCATTATGTAAATTAATTACAATTTTTATTACCAATAAAATGCACTGTATGTAGAATACAACAACATAACAGCATAAACTCTTTCATCAACTGCTATGATCATCAATAATAATCCTTTGAAGTTACATTAGAATGTGAGATTAATAAACCATGATAACTAGTAAGTAATTAAATTAATTCTCCCGAACATAAATCTTACAATCTAAAGTCTGTTCACACATGATGATCTCGAAATTATTATGTGATGACTTTATATGTAATATAGTGTATAGTTTAATGTCATAAGGTTAATACATGATTATACTGTAACTCAATAAGGAGTGAAATTTGACATACACAAAAAATAATGGGAATGATAATTATATGAAAATGGTGAAGGTGTAAAGATTGTTGGTCATTCTAAACCAAATTTATAAACATTTTCCGAGTCATGGTGAACATGATAGAGCTAAATCTCTTTACAACACCTTCTAGAGATGATGACACAGTAAGAGCTCCATATATTAATTAACTACCACAGTAAGAGCTCCATATATTAATTAACTACCATGAATTAACACAAATATGTTACGTAAATAGATTATAATATTAACACCCTATAATTGCTTAAGTTTGCATTTTCACTATAATTACTCTTCGATTCCATAAACTGATGACATCACCTGTCTAGAAACTTACATCATTAATTACTCCTATTATTTATCAGATTATTATCTTAACCGCACGGTAGAACACGGAACTGAAACTAGATTTACTTGTATAAAGTCTTAAATCATATCAATTAGATGTTAAGGTGGGGCTCTTTACTTGGAATCTCTGATTCCGAAGAAAACACGTTTTGATCGATTTTGACATGTGCATTGCTCACATGATTAAAGACCTATTTATAATACCGGTACATAAATATAAATATCACAACACGAATTAATTAAATTCTTCACCAAAATGAACGAAAACATCGAAACTACTCTTATTTTCAAAATGGAGAAAATATGCAACATTGTATGTTTGCCTCAGTATAATTATACTGTACATGTATGTACATGTATATGTGTGTATGTATATGTGTGATATACGTATGTGTATGTGTGTGTATGTGATATATGTGTTTGTGTGCACTGGTATGTGTATATGCTTGCATTGTGTATATATGTACATGTATATGTGTGTGTGTATGTGTGTGTATGTGATATATGTATTTGTGTGCACTGGTGTGTGTATATGCTTGCATTGTGTATACATGTACATGTATATGTGTGTGTGTATGTGTGTGTATGTGATATATGTATTTGTGTGCACTGGTGTGTGGATATGCTTGCATGTATAATGTGTGTATACATGTACATGTATATGTGTGTGTGTATGTGTGTGTATGCGATATATGTATTTGTGTGCACTGGTGTGTGGATATGCTTGCATGTATAATGTGTGTATACATGTACATGTATATGTGTGTGTGTATGTGTGTGTATGTGATATATGTATTTGTGTGCACTTGTGTGTGGATATGCTTGCATGTATAATGTGTGTATACATGTACATGTATATGTGTGTGTGTATGTGTGTGTATGTGATATATGTATTTGTGTGCACTGGTGTGTGGATATGCTTGCATGTATAATGTGTGTATACATGTACATGTATATGTATGTGTGTATGTGTGTGTACGTGCATATACAAGTGGTTTGTTTGTGTATATACAAGTACAAAACCTCATATGACTCATCATAGTAATTACATGGATTCTACATGTATTTTGAACCACATAATAGGTTAAAGACCTCAATAGTCTACAACTCATTCAAGATTACAAACATACTCTTTGATTGGTACATGATTAGAAATAAACCCTGGCAGTCAAATACATGCAAGAACAATGGTAACCGTGTTGTCATAGCAACAAGTATTGATGGTAGTTCAAATTCAAATGTAACTTAATTAAAGGAACACATATTGTTTGTAGAATGGATACTAATATATATAATAGAAATCTCTATTAAAAATACCTCTTGAGAGTCTCCCAGCTCATCATGAGGCATTAGTTTGTGGAGATCTGGAATGGAAGGTCGAGTTTGAGACCAGCGTTTGAGATCACTTTGAAGCTAGACAAGGAAATGAAGAGATAAAGGATGTATTACATGTATGTAGAGTTATATGTACAGTATATGTCAATAAATAGTCGCCATACAGTAGCTTAGTTCTACTCTCAGTATAGTATAGTAATTACTGTCTCACTACTGTGGTGCTGAATTGACATGTACAGTAATTACTGTTAACACTACTGTTGGCATTTTATTGACATAAACTGTACATAATGGAAATAAATAATAAATAACAATAATAATATTAATTAATATCCAATTATATAATTATATACAATTAATTATATTATATAGTAATACAGTATTGTTTTAGTTTGATAATAATGACCACTTTTAGTTATAGTTATAGTATGTCTAGTTTCTCACAATTTTTGTTATAGTTATAGTTAATTAACTAAAATAATATTAGGCTTACTAAAAGGGTTTTAGTTTTAGTTATAGTTAACTAAAACAACACTATAACATACATATAATAATTATGTTTAATAAGACATACAGTGTATACATGTATGTGTGTCTACATTGTGTAATTAGTACGTCATACACACCACTATTAGGGAATTCTTCTTACAAAAGAATATTGTCTATGTAGATGGTTATACTTACAGTAAACACAACGTATATAACTTTGAAATATATTAACAAGGTTTCAGTATCCTGTTAGTTAGATTGAAAATAATCATTATTATCTGTTCCTAGAAGGAAATATCACGATATGTATTTAAAAATTTAAACTAAAGATTGCTCACAAGTCATGATGTCCTCAAAATTATGATGTGATGACTTTATATGTAATATAGTGTATAGTTTAATGTCATAAGGTTAATAAATAGAATGGGAAGGATGATTATATGAAAATGGTGAAGTTAAAAAGATTGTTGGTTCTTACTAACATTTTGCTGAAGTCAAGGAGAACGTGTTGACCTTTATAAATCTAACAATTAAAACCAGGCTTTAAATTGACCCACAGACACACAAACACAGAGCATAGACGAGTGAGTGAGTGTGTGAGTGAGTGAGTGAGTGAGTGTGTGAATGAGTGAGTGAGTGAGTGAGTGAGTGTGTGAATGAGTGAGTGAGTTAGTGTGTTTAAATTGAATGAGGTTGTAAATTGGGTTCATAGTTATACTATCACAACTAAACACAAAACCAGATGAGAAGGTAAGGTTGTAGTAATTAATTGTTTATTTACTAATCTAATAATTAATTACATAACTATTATATATACTCTCATTTCAAAGTGATAGTAATATTAATTTTATTTTGGCAGAATTATTCCATAATTATCAACATTTATATATTTTGAAACCTTCGTCTTAAAGTCTGATTTTTGTATGTAAACTTTGTCTGCAAGGAAATTCAATTCGCCAGATAATCAATTAAAATAATGTATTCTAATTATATGTATATCAAATTAATAATGAAATTAATGAACCACTTCTAGACTGATCACGTACTTTCTACTAATTAAATTGAACACCTGGATGGATAGACAGCGATGTAGATCTAGATTATGTCCGATAAATATGAACTGAACTGTATACAAAATATATGGGAGAAGGACAAGAGTGATGAAAATAGGTAAAAATGTCTGAAAATTGGCTCAGCATTTTCTACATATAATCTTCACTAGTAACAAAACCACAACCCACCCAGGGGTGTGGAAATAGTGAGCCGAACTGCCAGACATTTTGGCCTATTTTCATTACTCTTGTCCTGCTCCCCATATACTCTGTATACAGCTCAGTTTCAATTTACCGGACATTCACTACATTTATCGGACAATTTCCTGCATGACTGGCTGTTTCTACACCACTGAGCCCATCTACTATTCATAGTAACAAACAACTTGACTACCTAGAATATATGATGTAGTGCCAATGACAGTTACACGTAGAAACACCTGTATATGTATACTCTTCATACATTCATTAGTTTGTAATGTGTATAATAGTAAAGTACAAGTAATGTATATTGACATTATGTATGTTAACACAAACCTATTATATATTGTCACATTATATAGTTTGTTGCTGTAGTAGTTCAAAGGAACCATCAAACACTGTATTATGTAGCGATATGTTTTCAAAAGCAGTTATTTTAGCTAATTCTTTACATGTGTGTGCGTGTGTGTGTGTGTGTGTGTGTGTGTGTGTGCGTATTTGTGTATGTGTGTGTGTGTGTGTGTGTGTGTGTGTGTGTGTGTGTGTGTGTGTGTGTGTGTGTGTGTGTGTGTGTGTACCCTCCTCCATCATGGTTGTAATTGCACACATACAGATTGTAAGAGTGGCATATTACACATCACTATTAGAGATAATTTGTGTTTCAATATAGTTTATTATGCTAATTATTGTAGTCACTATTATTTTAGATCATGGGTCCATTTCCTGACGGAACTATGCAAGACAAACTGTAACAAAGATAAATGAGGGAATTGTCCCTGACATAATTCTATACTACAATGTACTTTCAATATTACTACTGAGGTATATTTAGATTACATACACATTAAAAACTTTTGACATAATTGCCAAAAGGATGCAGTGTAGTATGCAGTATGAGATACAAACACAGAGCATAGACACATACAAACCAGTGCAGTAAGCCAGACAGACACAAACAGACCATAGACACACACAGATGGATATACATGTAAATACGCAAAGACGCATACAGACACATACAGACTCAGACAAGCCACTAAAGAGAGTCACATACATTCATTATTTCCTTCTGTCTAGCCAGAGCGTTCCAACAATTGTACATGTACACATTCATGTACTTGAACATGCCAGTTAACACAATTGATAGTTTTTAAACATTAATCATTGAACTGAACTGTATACAAAGTATACGGGGAGCAGGACAAGGGTGTTGAAAATAGGCCAAAATGTCTGGCAGTTGGCTTACTATTTTCTACATATGTATTATGAAGAAGTAATTAATTACAGTGTTTGCAGACACTGATCGGCACTGGTCAGGTATAACCACCACTCAGATGAATAACCACCTCTCAGATAATACATATATAGGCTACTGAGACAGTATTAAGTATATACTGGATAAACAGCACTAAATGCAATGTAGAATCCAACCACCACTCTAAATATCCTAGACAGAATACTGATCATCCTAAACTATTTGAAGTTATTGTGTTTTTAAGCTTTGTGTACAGTAATGATAACTAAAATTCAGCAAATTCCTATTAATTAGAACACGTACAAATGTTGAAGTGTGTTTAAATAGATGTAAACATCTGTTTCTGTTTTTAAATAAAATGATGTTTACCGCAAACAGCACATACTTAATTAATAACCTTCACGTAGGAGTGCGTATATCCAGCTGCTCTATATAGATCAATATGTACCACTCAGTACTGCTGCATTACTATATATCCATTAAGACTATAACAGCAACAGTGTTGATTTAGTTAACTATAACTATAACTAAACCTCTTTTAGTATAGCAATGTGACTAGTTAACTAAACTAAAACTAAATTACATGTCTATTTGTATAACTAACTAAAATTAAAAATGCCCAATAATGGGCACTTTTAGTTAGTTAAGTAAAACTAAAACCCTTTTAGTAAGCCTAATATTATTTTAGTTAATTAAATATAACTAAATTGTGAAGAAACTAGCATATTA